>ML816829.1:0-14884 GCA_009831015.1 Picea engelmannii
ATTTTATTACTGTTCGATACGATTTTGTATACCCGAATTGGTAACGAATTAAACAAAGTATAGCTATCTAGTTTATCGTTTGATTTAGTTTGTTCAAATTGCATACAAGTGTCGATTTGAATAAGGCTTTTTGCAATCAAATATATTTTGATAGTTTGAATGTATTTTCAAAGATTTTAATTGATTTTAATGTTGATTCTGTGTCTCATTTAGACCAGCTACAGAATCGCAAGATTCTGTAGCTAGTCTATAGAATTAGATTTTTTATCATTTTTATCAACAAAATATCCTCCTAACTTGTCCATTTTTTACCCTTTTCAGGTACATCCGAATTTCATTGGGCATGCTGGACAGTCTAGGAGATATTTGTGTGATTTAGTTTTTATTTTAGGTTCCTAGTTTAGTCAGCCTTGGGATATTTTCCCAGATTTTATGTAAACAGTTTTGATAACTTCCACAGGGATGTTTTACCTTGTGGAAGGTCTTTAAATACTTATTTTTTTTTAATAAGGATCATCCTCACTTGTGGGAGAACCAGGCTATGTATTTCTAATACAAAATGAGACAAGAGTTGATGTCTTTCTATATCTTTCACTTTCAATATATCAATCTTTTGTTTCAAGTTTATGCTTATCAATTTGCAGTTGATTATATACTACTTTAGCTATCATAATCTATTGCAGAATGATATGATTTGATTAATGTGCTATCCATATATGATTTCTTTCATTACTTAAAAATACAACAATTACTTTGTTTTAGTTAATGAATCACATATTTCTCTTCTTCATTAATTGAATTAGTTCATATAGATCTTTGTATACAGGTTTATCTAACTGTGAAGATTTATAAATCATAAGATTGTTGTAATTTTTATGCCTTGTTTTTCCTGTAATCATATTTGAAGAGCATTGCAGCTTATTGTTTATGAGAAGCTCTTGGATAATTCGGTGCGGGTTTCCTCCCTCCGATCAGCTAAGACAATCATTACACACAGGACGAACCTGGAGCGTTCCTTCAGGTCAGTTTGTTTTTCATTATTTAATAGGTAGTTTGTTAGTATAATTTAAGTAGTTTAGTTAGATATATGTGTAGTTTAGATTTGTAGTTAAAGTTAGTATATTAGTTGTTTAGTTTAGTTAGTTTTTTGTTTTATTTCTTTTTCACAAAATTATAAAATCAACATAAAATATCTCTCTCTATCTTAGGGCAGAATACAAATGAATTTTTCAGGTTTTCATTCAAATCTGTAAATTGTTAATATTGTACATTTTGTGAATAAGATTTATTTCAGTTAGTAGTTAAATATTTGATTTCTTAGAATTAGTGTAGTATTAGATAGTAGATTGTATATATATATAGAATAGTTAGATTAGTTTATTAGTTTGTTTTATTTCTTTTTAGTTAGATTAGTTTAGTTTGTTTTAATAGTTATTTTTAGTTAGAGTAGTTAGTTAGAGTAGTTTTCTTTTTTTTGTTTACTTAGGACCTTAGATCATCTAACGGAGCCACTAAACCTGTCAGGGTGGTTCACCCCAAACGGCTTGGGTTATTAGACAACCCCGGACCGGTTCCACTCTCCCAGTTGACGGACGGTCATTTTTGCCCGTCAACAGAACCTATGACTATGTCTCTAACTTACCTCTGTGCCTCAAAAACAATCCTAACTACCCGAGAATCAAGAGGCACAAGGAAACCCCTGGTAACTTGAACAAACCCTCGCCTGTGATGCCAAAGCCCGAGCAAACATCATGCATCCAGTGTAATGCTTGGCTAGAGCGTTATTACACCAACCTTCCCTTGTCGCAATCAAAGATCAAATCGTTAGAGGAGAAAGTTACAGTGCTGTCAAAAGAAAGAGACAGGCTTCAAGCTAACGAGAAGAAACAAAAAACCACCAGTTCAATTGTCTTCAGGAACGTCGAAGCATCAACGGCCTTTGTCAATTCCAAGTTATCATGATTGAAGCCTTTTCTTACTGCTCAGGTATGAATTTCAATATTAATTTCATTTCATGAGTTGGTTTGGATTAATATAACCGATTGGATTTGCTTTCAATAGCTTTGTTCATTTTGATTTAGAATGATTTTGTTGCTTTCATTTTACCAAAATGATTTCGTTATGAATCATGAGTGGGAAATTTGTTTGCTAAATTCAGACACAACTATGATTTAGTTAATGAGATTTTATTATTCTCAGTTTAATATAAATGATTGATTTGTTTTTTATTTTGTTTGGATTGCTTTTTGAAACAATTCTACGTGGATAGTCGATTGAGTTTTGATTTCGGTTAAGTTCTGTTTGTTTCTAAACAATCCCGTTGAATTCAATTTACCAGGAACGATTTTGTTTTGGATTGAATCAATATTTTTGTTTTGGATTATGATTATATTCCACCTGCACACAAGATTTGTTTGCTAAATTCGGACACGGCTATGTTTTGATTTTGCATAATGATTGTGTCGATCTTAAATCGGTTCAATTCGTTCCTGTTTGATTTGATTCACAAACAATGCTACGTGCCTCGATTAGCATAGTCGCTTGCATAATACAATGGATTTAAAGTTAGTTTAGATTTAAACGATCTTGTTAATTTCGTTTTGATTCGACAACAATTTTGTTAAGTGCTGAATTGACATAAACTATTGCATGAAAAATATGCTTGATCAGTTATAGCCTGTTTTGGTTAAAATAGATTCAAAAATGATTTTGTTTGCTCTCAAATTAACATAGAAGTTTTGATTTGAATGATTCGTTTGGTTTCCAATTACCAATTAAATATTTATTTAATAGTTTGAATATAATTCTTTAAGTTTTGGATTGATTTTAAAATGATTCTGTGCTCAAATTAGACTAGCTACAAAATCGCAAGATTTTGTAGCTAGTCTTAAAAATTAGATTTTTGTCAATGTTATCAATAAAATATCCTCTAAACTTGTTTATTCTTGTCCTCGTTCAGGTGCATATGAATTTCATTCACAAATGGGACATGTTGTAGCAGTTTATATATAGTTCTCAAGTTGTTAGTCATAGGCAAAAATAGGAACTTGGGAGATTATTCCCCAGATTTTTTGTAATTTGCTTTGACAATTCACACAGGGTTGTTTTACCCTGTGGTCTTTAAATACTTGTTATTTTTGTATTGATGGATCATCATCATCACTGTTGGGAGAACCGGACTATGGATTTATAATAATACAGTCTGGGATGAAAGTTGATGTCTTGTAACAACTTTCACTTTCAATATATCAAACTTTTGTTTCAAGTTTTCCTCATATAAGTTTGCAATTAATTATTGACTACTTTAGCTATCATGATTCATTGCATGTTGATGTGATTTGATTTATATGTTGTCCATATCTGATCTCTCTTATTTAAAAATACATCAATTATTCTGCTTCAGTTTAATGAATTACAGGTTTACCTTTTTCATTAAATGAATCATTTTGTACAAATCTTTGCATACAGATTTATCTAACTGCGTCGATTTATAAATTATAAGATTGTTGTCATTTTTTATGTCTTGTTTGTCCTGTCATTTATATTTGAAGAGAACAACAAATTCCCATTTACGAGAAGCTTGTGGAGAATCTGGTGCGGGTTTCTTCCCACCAAACAGCTGAATCAACTATTGCATACAGGACAAGTCTGAAGCATTACTTCAGGTCAGTTTGTTATTTGTTATTTAATAGTTAATTTATTAGTGTTATTTAAGTAGTTTAGATAGATATATGTATAGTTCAGATTCATAGTTAGAATTATTATTTTAGTCGCTTAGCTTAGAAAGTTTTTATTCAATTTCTTTCCCATAAAATTATAAAAATAAAAAAAAAACAATAGTTTCGTCTTAGGACAGATTACAAATGACTTTTGCAGGTTTTCATTTAAATCTGTAATCTGTAAATATTGTATATTTGTAATTGGATATGATTCTGTTGATAATTGAACATTTAGTTTTATAGAATCATTGTTGTATAATTTAGGTAATAGACTTCATATATGTATTTTAGATTTATTATTTAGTTTGTTTTAATTATTGTTTTCATTTAGATTAGTTCCTTTAGTTAGTTTTCTTTAATTTTCCTAGGACTTAGATCGACCAACAGAGCCGCTAAACCCGTCAGGGTGGATCATCCCAAACAACTTGGGTTATTTAAACAACCCCGGACTAGATCCACTCTTCCAGTTAGCGAGTGTTCATTTTCGCCCGTCAACAAATGGCGCTAGAAGGAGGGCCTGAAATTTATTGATGGCACGAGGTGGTTGCAAGACTCCTCCACCACCTAATTTCTCACCTATAGTGACAAGAAGTCATTCGAGCGATAACATCCCCCCTCAAACAACAACCACATCAAACAATGATCCATGGATCATAGTTGAGCCAACAACCCCAAATCTTATAGGTGGTGACATACAAGAGATTGTCCGCCAATCTCTCATAAGAACACATAGTGCTTTGTCCCATTTAAGGCAACCAAATCGACCTTTGAACCAACCTTTAGATTTCTATGATATTAGAGAACAAATCAGAGGCACTAACCTCACTGTGAACCCTACAGATCCAATCCTCACTCCTGCTACAGGAGGATCTAGAATTCCTCCCTCACCACCTCCATCATCCCCTTCTTCTTCTGGAGGAGTCTCTTCTGACGAAGGCAATTCCCCTTCTCAGCCTTCCACACTGACTACACCAATGGACAAACATAACAATCTTGCTAGACCTTGGCTCGACCAGGATGCAATAGCTGTACCTAGGGCACAACATCCCTTACACAAACATCCGGAGAAATGGATTCCCAAGTTTGACCCTGACTCTAAACAGATCGCAGAAGATCATATTAAAATTTTTATGTTAGCCATTAGACTCTGCAATGTCGAGCACGAAGACGTAGTATGTAGGTTGTTCCCTTATACTTTCGAGGGCAATGCCTCTACCTGGTACTTTTCCCAGCAACCCCATACCATCGTGTCTTGGGAAAGGTTTGAATCCTTCTTTTTGGAAAAGTTCAAAGATGATAAAACTCCAGAAGTTCTAGTTATGGAGATTTCTAGCTTTAGAATGAACCCAAAAGAGAAAATTAAAGACTTTAATAAAAGATTCTTAACACTTAAGAACCGAATCCCTACGGATTCCATGCCTGTCGAGAATCTTATCATAGCATACTATACTAAAGCCTTGCATCAAAGTATATCCATTTGGGTTAAACGATCTAAGAAAACCACATTGTTAGAGGCCTTCGAGGAGGCCAACCAGATTGAAAAAGACATACTTAGTCTAAAAGACACTACTAGCAATGAAACAGAGACTAGTTCTTATTCCAAAAAGAAGATCGAAATCCTCCCCAGACCTCCTCAAAGTAAAGCACAAACTAAAAGCTCTGATTTAGAAAACTTAACTAAAGTCGTTCAAAAACTATCAAATCAAGTTATAGATTTGAAAAGGACGGCCAAAGAAGCTTCTTCGAGAAAAGGGCCTTACAAACCCCTGTTCAGGAAGCCTTTTCCCACCAACCGATCTAATCCGAATGATAAGGGCCTTAATTTATAAAGTATGCAATACGCCCTTCAAACAATTCTAGAAGCCCAGGATAACTTTATGCCTCCTGAGATTCCTAAGGAGGTTGTTGAACAAGAGACAGTTCAAGAAGAAGAGTCTTCTCCAAACATTTTTGGACACTTCTCGGATAACATCTTCCAAGATAACTTTGAAACAGTGCATCCCTACAACACTAGGAGTAAGACAACAATCAAACCTTCTTCCGAAAACACTACGATTTTGCCTCCAAAGCAATCTAAGCCAGCTGAGACTAAACAGAGTCATGTGAACCCCAACTTAGATTATGATTTAGTTGAAGATCTTAAAAAGTTAAGGGCTAACATTTCTATTTATGAGTTATTGAAATTTCCATTTTTGCTACAAAAAATGTTACAGAACATCACAGAGAATAGAAAAAATGGTAATTCAAACAGTAACAAGGTTGTTCAGAACAAGGTTCCTTAGAAGAATTCCACTAAGAACAATATTGATCCTCAAGACAAAGGAAGCCTTCCTGTAAATAATGTAAATATTGATCCTCAGAAGACTTCCACCAAGAACAATATTGATCCTCAAGACAAAGGAAGCCTTCCTGTAAATAATGTAAATAATGTAGATAAAGTATCTTTAGAAACTGCGAGTAAAAAATTGCAAGCTACCACCCTTAGCACTCGCAAAAATGTACCTCCTTTTTTGTTAACTTTCGAAATATTTAATAGAAACGTGCACAATTGTATGGTAGACTCAGGAGAATCATCCAATGTGATGCCATGGTCTGTGTGTCAGAAGATTAATGCTGAAGTTGAACCATCCACTTTAAAAGTCATACAACTTGATCGAACCAGTGTCAAAGTTGTAGGCAAGTTAAGGAATGTGCTTATAAGATTATCATCTAACCCCAAAGTTCATCAAGTCATTAATATTATTGTTGTGGATATTCCAGAAGTGTATGGTCTATTTTTAAGAAGGGACTGGTCAGAGCAACTACACGGCTATTTCGCGATAGATTGGTCTCACCTGTGGCTTCCAGAGAACAGAAAGCCCAACAAAATCAAGGTAAATCGTGAACGCTACCTTAAGTTCACGGTCACAAATTTGAATGATCCCAACAAACCATTTACACCTTCTGTTGATTCACCCGAAGTACAAGGGATGGATACCTTTTTCGGCAATTTCATGGTCGAGAATTCAGCTATCACAAACCCAGAACAGTAGTTCGAGATTGTAGCATATGTGCAACCAATAACCTCTACACAATGGTCTCATACACCTAATAAAAATCAAATTTGGTTTCTTTATTTTGACGGGTTAAAGTCCAAAGAAAGAGCTGGTGCAGGCTGCGTTATTATTGATCCAGCAGGTAACAAAACATTGATTGCATGTAGGCTAGAATTTGAATGTACTAATAACACTGCAGAATATGAGGCTTTACTGCAAGGTCTTAGAAAAGATTTAGACATGAACATTCAAAATTTGACTTTCTTTGGCAATTCTGAAATCGTGGTTAGACAGGTAAGAGATTCTATCCACTGTCTGTATCCGCATCTTAAAAGCTACCAATCCGAGGTATGGAATTTAATGAATAAATTTTCCGCTTTCAATATAAATTCTATTCCTAGATTGAATAACGTTGAAGCTGATCTATTAGCTAACATAGCTTCTAAACTCTTTCCTATAGAAGGCTTGTCCCCAGATGTATTCTTCGTCGAACTGTTGTTCAGACCATCCGTTCCCAACAACATCACGAACTGGAGAGTCTTCGACGATGATCAACGGATTATTAGCTTCCTGCATATGGAAGAAAATTTTCAAGGCACGATGATAGAAAAATGCACTCACGACGACAATTTGTGTGATTTCACGGTAATACCAGATCTGAGAACTTTTGAATCTTCATCAGACATGGTAAATTCGATCCCTAAATATGTAGTTAGATTAGAGAAGTTTTATGATCTTCAAGATAAATTCAAAAAATCGGTCAATTGTAAAACCAATAGATCCTCGTTATCATATGAAAAAGTAAACTTAGGAACTATTGACAATCCACAGTGCATTAATTTAGGAGTGGGGTGCTCTGAACAGGAAAAAACTGCATTTATTAAATTGTTTAAATAATTTAAAGATTTTTTTTCATGGACATATGATGACCTCAAAACTTTCGACCCTAACATCATACAACACGTCATTCCTATGAAACCCCAAACCTTACCCTTTCAACAGAAATTAAGAAAAATGCACCCTAAGCTCAAACCGACCGTCAAAAAAGAATAATAAGCTCCTAAATGCTAAGATAATTTTCCCAGTTAGGCACACTCAATGGGTTTCCAACCTTGTCCCTATCCGGAAGAAAAGTGGGGAAATCCGACTATGCATCAATTTCCGAAACCTTAATAGAGTGTTTGATAAGACAACTACCATGTCCCACCCATGGAATAGATCCTTCAATAGGTATCTGGCTCTGAAAGACTATCCTTATTGGATGGTTTTTCGGGGTACAACCAAGTCCTGATGTCTCCTCCAAACCAACTTAAAACTACCTTCCGCACTCCATAGGGCACCTTCGCTTATCGAAAAATGCCCTTTGGATTGATTAATGATGGTGCCACTTTCCAGAGAGCGATGGACATCACTTTCTGAGGCTTAATCAATCAGTCCATCATACTTTACTTAGATGATGTACTGTATTTTCTAAAAACAAAACCGATCATCTAGCTCATTTACGAGCCGTTCTACAGCGATGTCGTAAATACGGTATTTCCTTAAATCCTAAAAAATCCATCTTCGCAGTAGAACAAGGTAAACTCTTAGGATTCATTGTGTCAAGCAAAGGGATGATTATTGACCCTGAAAGGACTCAAGTCATATCGAAACTTCCCCCTCCTACTTCCAAAAAGTCCATGTAGTCTTTCTTAGGCCAGATAAACTTTGTTAGGAGATTCATCCCTAGTTTCTCCGAAATGGTCAGGCCTTTGCAGAACCTAATTAAGAAAGATGCACAATATCACTGGGGACCCTTAGAAAATCAAGATTTTAATGCAATAAAAAAGGCCATAATAGACGCTCCTTCTCTCATGAGCCCTGACTTTTCCCAAGACTTTACACTCTACACTTTTGCTTATGACCATTCCTACGTTTCCATCCTAACTCAAAAGAACGTTGAAAACAATGAAGTACCCATTGACTTTATGAGCTCTTCTTTCAAAGGCGTTGAACTTAATTACCCAGCGGTAGATCAGCAAGCCTACGCTGTTTTTAGAGCAGTCAAGCACTTTCAGTCTTATCTTTTGAAATCTAGGATGAAAGTTATTGTCCCTTATCCAGCCGTCAGGAACCTTTTAGTGCAGAAAGAACTAGGTGAAAAGAGGGCGAACTGGGTTACCTCCTTGCAGGAGTACTACATAGAAATTACCCCAGCTCAGATAGTGAGAGGCCAAGGGTTATGCAAGTTAGTTGCTGATTCAGCAACGGGACAGCAAGAAGAAAACGATATGTCAAATCTAGGAATGCACAATCAAAATGTAATCTGTTGTGCATAAAACTTTGTCAGTCCCTGGTATGATGATATAAGATTCTGTCTTGAACATGGGTTAGCTCCCCGTCACCTGGATCCCACTAAAAGAAGAGCGTTAAGATTAAAGTTTGCCTCCTTTAATTTGGTTAATGGTATTCTTTTTCGTCAAATTTTGATGGCGTACTGATGCGCTGTCTTGAGAAAGACGAAGAAGAAAAAGTCTTGCTAGAGTTGCATGCAGGAGAAGCTGGTGGTCATTTTGGTGGTGACACCACTGCACATAAAGTTTTGAGAGATGGTTATTACTGGGCCACACTTTTTAGAGAATCCCATGACTTGTGCCGTAAGTGTATTATTTGTCAAAAAGCATCAGGGCGGTTACAGAAACCAACCTTTTCTTTGCAGCCCATTTCAGTAGACTCCCCTTTTCAGCAATGGGGCCTTGATATTATAGGTCCAATCAATCCACCATCCTCACAGCAGTATAAGTTTATCATAACAGCCACATATTATTTCACCAGGTGGTCTAAAGCTGCCGCATTAAGAACTGTGAATACCAATCAGGTAATTGCCTTTTTAAATTCAAATATTATCACTCGTTTTGGTATCCCCGACTGTTTAGTATTCGACAACGCTTCTTATTTTTAGTCTCTTGAGATGAGTGAGTTCTCTTTAGAAAAAGGAATTAAATTGAAGTATTCTGCTAGCTATTACCCTCAGGGAAATGGATTGGCAGAGTCAACAAATAAGAATCTGATTAAAATCATCAAGAGAACGGTGGCTGAAAATCACAAAAATTGGCACAATGCACTGTTAAATGCGATTTGGGCTGATAGGGTAACACCAAAAACTACTGTGGGTAACTCTCCCTTCTTTCTCATTTATTGCAGAGAAGCAATTATGCCACCACACATTCTTCTTCCTTCGCTACATCTATCACAGAAAATTCAAGAAGAAGATTGTCCCCCTTTGGAAAACCAAATTAATGCCTTAATGAAGCTAGAAGAGGTAAGAGCCCAAGCTAAACATAAACTAGATCAACATCAACTAGTAGTCAAAAGATGGTTCGATTCTAACTCTACCTCTGATAGGAAATTCGAAGTAGGTGACCTCGTTTTGAAATGGGACAAACCGCATGAGGGAAAGGGAGAACACACGAAATTTCAGAACTTATGGCTTGGACCATTTTTAATTGCTGAGAAGTTGGGTCCCAACTCTTTTCGATTGCAAAATCTAGAAGGGAATCCTGACACCTATCCAGTGAATGGCCAAGCTCTGAAAAGATATTTTTCTTGATGACAACTCTTTGTATACTATGTACATATTTTTCTTTTGTTTTCTTTTCCTTTTGTTGTTTTGGTTTTGATTTTTCCTTTACACTTATCAGTTTTGTTTTGGAAATACACATACCTGCATGTTGATCTATTCGGACAAAGAAAACAAAAAATTCCTTCACTGAAATGACTGTTGAAAAATTGTATAAACATCAATTATATACTTTTGAAATTTACATCTGTGTTGGCAAAGACTGTTGTTTGAAAGAAGTTAACTGATTTTGATCTATGAGTAAAGCCTATCACGATCATCTATTATCTTCTTACGCTGTCCCTGTTCCTTAAGGGAATGACTCAGAAAGATGTCTCCCTGCCTTAGAAAGTTGGTTCTGTAAACAAACCATCTCTGGATCGTAATGAAGGACAGTTCTAAAAAATTATGTTGAGGTCTGTAAAAAATTTGCTAAAATATCATAATTTTCAGCATCACCCCGCTCAACTATATATCTTTGAAAAACAAAATAAATCATTAAAAGAGTTGTGGGAAGTGCTTGTAAACCCGTTGGGATGATGAACAGGTCTGCTGGCAGCGGGTAAATGCATGCATGACACCAAGACAACTTTGTCGGGGTACTGAAAAGGCCTGCTGGCAACGAAGCAATGTCGGGTATATGAAAATATGCAAATATGAAACCTCTTAACCGTACCTTGTCCTTTATTCTGATCTAGAACTTCTTGGCAGGATACAGATATCAGAGTGGGTTAAATGGAAACCCTGTCGAGGCTATGGACGCCTGCTGGCGGCAATGGCTCTATCAACAATATTGGAGATTTTATCTTTAATATCGTGGCTCGCTTATCTTAGGACTGTTATCAGTTTTCATCCTTTAAACACTACTGGAATATTTGGTTAATGATGATGTTTAAACGATTTTCTGGTTGTTATTTTGGAGTTAGAATTTT
Organism: Picea engelmannii; assembly: GCA_009831015.1. Lineage (NCBI taxonomy): Eukaryota > Viridiplantae > Streptophyta > Pinopsida > Pinales > Pinaceae > Picea > Picea engelmannii. Next base: position 11,285 of record ML816829.1, read on the forward strand.
TCTCATTATCATAATCTGAATTTGTTCTTTTGGCAGAGACAACTGCTTCTACCAGTGTGTCGCCATTGTTGGCAGCCAATTATCATTTTTATCCTATCCTTATAAGCTACCTACACCAGTGTTTTGCAACCCTTGATTTTCATCACAATCTTTGAATAAAACAACACTATTATTTGGTGCATTTGCACACCTTCTTTTGTTCTTGTTTTCACGACTGCAAGCGTGAAAAATTTGATTTCAAAGTCACATTAAAATTGTCACTAGATTATTATGGTCACTCTTGTCTATGTGTTCATTGCATTTCCAATTTAATTATAGTCGCACGGTTGGCAAGACTCCAAGATCATTACTCATTTGGCATTATTTAATTGTTAACATGACTTCGTTTTTACAAGGCTGTGATGATATCCTTATGATCGAGTTTTTGATACATTGGTGTTTTGATGTTCTATAGTCTTTCATCGATTTATTTGACACATTGGTTTCATGAAAACACATTGACGTTGTGGTTAGACCCTTGGTATAAATAATTTCATACATATTCGATATGATCGAACCCTTGGTGTTGATTTCGAATCATTGTTTTGGTTTTAAAACTATGCTAATGCTATTGCTTGCACAAATGTTTGGTCGACTTACCATAGTTTTTATTGATTGTTTGAATGGCATGGGTTTTAACATATGCAATAGTGATTTGAATCACTATATGTGTCGTCGGTTGTACTATGGGAACTGACTGTTTTTCATGGGTTGATCTAGCTCCACCGCCTTCACACATTCGGTCATTAATGCCTCCCCCCTATCCCGGGTTAACTTTGTTGTTTTTGGGTAACCCTGTGAGCTACCGACCTTGCGTATACTCTATTATAACCCTTTCCCGATCACCCTACTCACCATGTGCTCCCGTCTATAGCGCCTTTGGTGCGCATAGAGCCAAACGGTAGCCAAACTCTGTTGATATTTGATAATGCCCATGAGGATTTAGAAGATGGTGGTTGGCTGGTGTTTATACAGAGGTTCAAGGGTTTCAACCTTTCGATTTCCCAACAATTTGCCCTCACCTTCGACGGGTGCAGGGCTAAGGTCGATGGAATACAACTTGAGTTGAATGAAGAATTCATGAGTTCAACTACTGGACTAGCAGCTACGGGCCAAAGGTGGTTTAAAAACTCCAAAGTCGATGAGGTGCCGTGGCCGCTATTATTCACATCAAGGAAGATTATTTCCTGTGATAAAGGTATGCCTATCACTACCCTCAAACCCAGGTGGCACGATCTTTTGGTAATTGTTAAACAGTTTGTGACCTGTGAAGGTCGGTATGGCTTGGTATTTCTGTATCACCTTTGGTTGTTGATGAATTTTATAGGCTATCCTTTGAACATGCCACATTATCTCCTGCGTAGTCTTTACAAGATGTCTGAGAGATTCAAGTGTGAGAAGGCTGATAGCAGCCTTTTCCATCACGGCTTGATCAAACTTATTATCGTCCACCATTTGAGCCTTCATGGTGACTGTTGGCAAGCCTTCCTGTCTAGGAATGGCTTTGCCAATCCCGAGTTTGCTCAAATCGACAAGGTTGTGGTTATAGAAACTTTGGTTGGACCAGCGATTCCACTTCATATCCTTCTACCCCCAGTCAAACCCTCATATTTCCCTGACATAGATCTACCCGATGCCATAGCCAACCCATGTACTAAAGATAAGACTAAGGCCATTAAGAATATTGTGAGGAAGAAAGGTAAGAATAATACTACTATCAACAGTGGGGGAAATAAAAATGCCCGATTGATATCAAGATACACTAGGAACAAACCCAAGCCAAACGTTGACCAAAAGCCAATAGTGCTGAGCGAGGATTCAGACTCCGATATCGAGCATTTCCTAGCTGAGGAATATCCCTATTCTCATGGCCTATGCTCTAAAGAACCCTATGACTATGTCTCTAACTTACCTCCGTGCCTCAAAAATGATCCTAACTACCCGATAATCAAGATGCACAAGGAAACCCATGGTAACTTGAACAAACCCTCGCCTGTGATGCCAAAGCCCGAGAAAACATCATGCATCCAGTGTAATGCTTGGCTAGAGAATTATTACACTGACGTTCCCTTGTTGCAATCAAAGATCAAATCGTTAGAGGAGCAAGTTACAGTGATGTCAAAAGAAAGAGACAAGCTTCAAGCCAACGAGAAGAAACAAAAAACCACCGATTCAATTGTCTTCAGGAATGTCGAAGCAGCAACGGCCTTTGTCAATTCCAAGTTATCATGATCGAAGGCTTTTCTTACTGCTCAGGTATGAATTTCAATATTAATTTCATTTTATGAGTTGGTTTGGATTAATATAACCGATTGGATTTGCTTTCAATAACTTTGTTCATTTTGATTCAGAATGATTCTGTTGCTTTCGTTTTACCAAAACAATTTCATTATGAATCATGAGTGGGAAATTTGTTTGCTAAATTTAGACACAACTATGATTTAGTTAATGAGATTTTATTATTCTCAGTTTAGTATAAATAATTGATTTGTTTTTTATTTTGTTTGGATTGATTTTTGAAACAATTTTGCATGGATAGTCGATTGAGATTTGATTTCGGTTAAGTTTTGTTTGTTTCTAAACAATCCTGTTGACTTCAATTTACCAGGAACGATTTTGTTTTGGATTGAATCAATATTTTCATTTTGGATTATGATTATATTCCACCTTCACACAAGATTTGTTTTCTAAATTCGGACACGGATATGTTTTGATTTTGCATAATGATTGTGTTGATCTTAAATCGGTTCAATTCGTTCCTGTTTGATTTGATTCGCAAACAATGCTACGTGCCTCGATTAGCACAGTCGCTTGCATAATATGATGGATTCAAAGTTAGTTTAGATTTAAACGATCTTGTTAATTTCATTTTGATTTGACAACAATTTTGTTAAGTGCTGAGTTGACATAAACTATTGCATGAAAAATATGCTTGATCGGTTACAACCTGTTTTGGTTAAAATAGATTCAAGCATGATTTCGTTTTCTCTCAAATTAGCATAGAAGTTTTGATTTGAATGATTCATTTGGTTTCCAATTACCAATTAAATATTTTTTTAATAGTTTGAATATAATTCTTTAAGTTTTGGATTGATTTTAAAACGATTTTGTGCTCAAATTAGACCAGCTACAGAATCGCAAGATTCTGTAGCTAGTCTTAAAAATTAGATTTTTGTGAATTTTATCAATAAAATACCCTCTAAACTTGTTTATTCTTGTCCTCTTTCAGGTGCATACGAATTTCATTCACAAATGGGACATGCTGTAGTAGTTTAGATATAGTTATCAAGTTGTTAGTCATAGGCAAAAATAGGAACTTGGAGATTATTCCCCAGATTTTTTGTAATTTGCTTTGACAATTCCCACAGGTATGTTTTACCCTGTGGTCTTTAAATACTTGTTATTTTTGTATTGATGGATCATCATTGTTGAGCTCCAAATCTACCCAAGTAAATTAGAGTGCATTTATTATCAATCCGGTGTTTGTAAGACTTAGAGGCATGTCCAAAGTATATGGATTTTAGAGATAGTTTTTATCTTTTATGGAGATAAACCAAAGAT
>ML816829.1:14984-37849 GCA_009831015.1 Picea engelmannii
AGTAGTTTTTGGTGTTACCCTATCAGCCCAAATCGCATTTAACAGTGCATTGTGCCAATTTTTGTGATTTTCAGCCACCGTTCTCTTGATGATTTTAATCAGATTCTTATTTGTTGACTCTGCCAATCCATTTCCCTGAGGGTAATAGCTAGCAGAATACTTCAATTTAATTCCTTTTTCTAAAGAGAACTCACTCATCTCAAGAGACTAAAAATAAGAAGCGTTGTCGAATACTAAACAGTCGGGGATACCAAAACGAGTGATAATATTTGAATTTAAAAAGGCAATTACCTGATTGGTATTCACAGTTCTTAATGCGGCAGCTTTAGACCACCTGGTGAAATAATATGTGGCTGTTATGATAAACTTATACTGCTGTGAGGATGGTGGATTGATTGGACCTATAATATCAAGGCCCCATTGCTGAAAAGGGGAGTCTACTGAAATGGGCTGCAAAGAAAAGGTTGGTTTCTGTAACCGCCCTGATGCTTTTTGACAAATAATACACTTACGGCACAAGTCATGGGATTCTCTAAAAAGTGTGGCCCAGTAATAACCATCTCTCAAAACTTTATGTGCAGTGGTGTCACCACCAAAATGACCACCAGCTTCTCCTGCATGCAACTCTAGCAAGACTTTTTCTTCTTCGTCTTTCTCAAGACAGCGCATCAGTACGCCATCAAAATTTGACGAAAAAGAATACCATTAACCAAATTAAAGGAGGCAAACTTTAATCTTAACGCTCTTCTTTTAGTGGGATCCAGGTGACGGGGAGCTAACCCATGTTCAAGACAGAATCTTATATCATCATACCAGGGACTGACAAAGTTTTATGCACAACAGATTACATTTTGATTGTGCATTCCTAGATTTGACATATCGTTTTCTTCTTGCTGTCCCGTTGCTGAATCAGCAACTAACTTGCATAACCCTTGGCCTCTCACTATCTGAGCTGGGGTAATTTCTATGTAGTACTCCTGCAAGGAGGTAACCCAGTTCGCCCTCTTTTCACCTAGTTCTTTCTGCACTAAAAGGTTCCTGACGGCTGGATAAGGGACAATAACTTTCATCCTAGATTTCAAAAGATAAGACTGAAAGTGCTTGACTGCTCTAAAAACAGCGTAGGCTTGCTGATCTACCGCTGGGTAATTAAGTTCAACGCCTTTGAAAGAAGAGCTCATAAAGTCAATGGGTACTTCATTGTTTTCAACGTTCTTTTGAGTTAGGATGGAAACGTAGGAATGGTCATAAGCAAAAGTGTAGAGTGTAAAGTCTTGGGAAAAGTCAGGGCTCATGAGAGAAGGAGCGTCTATTATGGCCTTTTTTATTGCATTAAAATCTTGATTTTCTAAGGGTCCCCAGTGATATTGTGCATCTTTCTTAATTAGGTTCTGCAAAGGCCTGACCATTTCGGAGAAACTAGGGATGAATCTCCTAACAAAGTTTATCTGGCCTAAGAAAGACTACATGGACTTTTTGGAAGTAGGAGGGGGAAGTTTCGATATGACTTGAGTCCTTTCAGGGTCAATAATCATCCCTTTGCTTGACACAATGAATCCTAAGAGTTTACCTTGTTCTACTGCGAAGATGGATTTTTTAGGATTTAAGGAAATACCGTATTTACGACATCGCTGTAGAACGGCTCGTAAATGAGCTAGATGATCGGTTTTGTTTTTAGAAAATACAGTACATCATCTAAGTAAAGTATGATGGACTGATTGATTAAGCCTCAGAAAGTGATGTCCATCGCTCTCTGGAAAGTGGCACCATCATTAATCAATCCAAAGGGCATTTTTCGATAAGCGAAGGTGCCCTATGGAGTGCGGAAGGTAGTTTTAAGTTGGTTTGGAGGAGACATCAGGACTTGGTTGTACCCCGAAAAACCATCCAATAAGGATAGTCTTTCAGAGCCAGATACCTATTGAAGGATCTATTCCATGGGTGGGACATGGTAGTTGTCTTATCAAACACTCTATTAAGGTTTCGGAAATTGATGCATAGTCGGATTTCCCCACTTTTCTTCCGGATAGGGACAAGGTTGGAAACCCATTGAGTGTGCCTAACTGGGAAAATTATCTTAGCATTTAGGAGCTTATTATTCTTTTTTGACGGTCGGTTTGAGCTTAGGGTGCATTTTTCTTAATTTCTGTTGAAAGGGTAAGGTTTGGGGTTTCATAGGAATGACGTGTTGTATGATGTTAGGGTCGAAAGTTTTGAGGTCATCATATGTCCATGAAAAAAAATCTTTAAATTATTTAAACAATTTAATAAATGCAGTTTTTTCCTGTTCAGAGCACCCCACTCCTAAATTAATGCACTGTGGATTGTCAATAGTTCCTAAGTTTACTTTTTCATATGATAACGAGGATCTATTGGTTTTACAATTGACCGATTTTTTGAATTTATCTTGAAGATCATAAAACTTCTCTAATCTAACTACATATTTAGGGATCGAATTTACCATGTCTGATGAAGATTCAAAAGTTCTCAGATCTGGTATTACCGTGAAATCACACAAATTGTCGTCGTGAGTGCATTTTTCTATCATCGTGCCTTGAAAATTTTCTTCCATATGCAGGAAGCTAATAATCCGTTGATCATCGTCGAAGACTCTCCAGTTCGTGATGTTGTTGGGAACGGATGGTCTGAACAACAGTTCGACGAAGAATACATCTGGGGACAAGCCTTCTATAGGAAAGAGTTTAGAAGCTATGTTAGCTAATAGATCAGCTTCAACGTTATTCAATCTAGGAATAGAATTTATATTGAAAGCGGAAAATTTATTCATTAAATTCCATACCTCGGATTGGTAGCTTTTAAGATGCGGATACAGACAGTGGATAGAATCTCTTACCTGTCTAACCACGATTTCAGAATTGCCAAAGAAAGTCAAATTTTGAATGTTCATGTCTAAATCTTTTCTAAGACCTTGCAGTAAAGCCTCATATTCTGCAGTGTTATTAGTACATTCAAATTCTAGCCTACATGCAATCAATGTTTTGTTACCTGCTGGATCAATAATAACGCAGCCTGCACCAGCTCTTTCTTTGGACTTTAACCCGTCAAAATAAAGAAACCAAATTTGATTTTTATTAGGTGTATGAGACCATTGTGTAGAGGTTATTGGTTGCACATATGCTACAATCTCGAACTACTGTTCTGGGTTTGTGATAGCTGAATTCTCGACCATGAAATTGCCGAAAAAGGTATCCATCCCTTGTACTTCGGGTGAATCAACAGAAGGTGTAAATGGTTTGTTGGGATCATTCAAATTTGTGACCGTGAACTTAAGGTAGCGTTCACGATTTACCTTGATTTTGTTGGGCTTTCTGTTCTCTGGAAGCCACAGGTGAGACCAATCTATCGCGAAATAGCCGTGTAGTTGCTCTGACCAGTCCCTTCTTAAAAATAGACCATACACTTCTGGAATATCCACAACAATAATATTAATGACTTGATGAACTTTGGGGTTAGATGATAATCTTATAAGCACATTCCTTAACTTGCCTACAACTTTGACACTGGTTCGATCAAGTTGTATGACTTTTAAAGTGGATGGTTCAACTTCAGCATTAATCTTCTGACACACAGACCATGGCATCACATTGGATGATTCTCCTGAGTCTACCATACAATTGTGCACGTTTCTATTAAATATTTCGAAAGTTAACAAAAAAGGAGGTACATTTTTGCGAGTGCTAAGGGTGGTAGCTTGCAATTTTTTACTCGCAGTTTCTAAAGATACTTTATCTACATTATTTACATTATTTACAGGAAGGCTTCCTTTGTCTTGAGGATCAATATTGTTCTTGGTGGAAGTCTTCTGAGGATCAATATTTACATTATTTACAGGAAGGCTTCCTTTGTCTTGAGGATCAATATTGTTCTTAGTGGAATTCTTCTAAGGAACCTTGTTCTGAACAACCTTGTTACTGTTTGAATTACCATTTTTTCTATTCTCTGTGATGTTCTGTAACATTTTTTGTAGCAAAAATGGAAATTTCAATAACTCATAAATAGAAATGTTAGCCCTTAACTTTTTAAGATCTTCAACTAAATCATAATCTAAGTTGGGGTTCACATGACTCTGTTTAGTCTCAGCTGGCTTAGATTGCTTTGGAGGCAAAATCGTAGTGTTTTCGGAAGAAGGTTTGATTGTTGTCTTACTCCTAGTGTTGTAGGGATGCACTGTTTCAAAGTTATCTTGGAAGATGTTATCCGAGAAGTGTCCAAAAATGTTTGGAGAAGACTCTTCTTCTTGAACTGTCTCTTGTTCAACAACCTCCTTAGGAATCTCAGGAGGCATAAAGTTATCCTGGGCTTCTAGAATTGTTTGAAGGGCGTATTGCATACTTTATAAATTAAGGCCCTTATCATTCGGATTAGATCGGTTGGTGGGAAAAGGCTTCCTGAACAGGGGTTTGTAAGGCCCTTTTCTCGAAGAAGCTTCTTTGGCCGTCCTTTTCAAATCTATAACTTGATTTGATAGTTTTTGAACGACTTTAGTTAAGTTTTCTAAATCAGAGCTTTTAGTTTGTGCTTTACTTTGAGGAGGTCTGGGGAGGATTTCGATCTTCTTTTTGGAATAAGAACTAGTCTCTGTTTCATTGCTAGTAGTGTCTTTTAGACTAAGTATGTCTTTTTCAATCTGGTTGGCCTCCTCGAAGGCCTCTAACAATGTGGTTTTCTTAGATCGTTTAACCCAAATGGATATACTTTGATGCAAGGCTTTAGTATAGTATGCTATGATAAGATTCTCGACAGGCATGGAATCCGTAGGGATTCGGTTCTTAAGTGTTAAGAATCTTTTATTAAAGTCTTTAATTTTCTCTTTTGGGTTCATTCTAAAGCTAGAAATCTCCATAACTAGAACTTCTGGAGTTTTATCATCTTTGAACTTTTCCAAAAAGAAGGATTCAAACCTTTCCCAAGACACGATGGTATGGGGTTGCTGGGAAAAGTACCAGGTAGAGGCATTGCCCTCGAAAGTATAAGGGAACAACCTACATACTACGTCTTCGTGCTCGACATTGCAGAGTCTAATGGCTAACATAAAAATTTTAATATGATCTTCTGCGATCTGTTTAGAGTCAGGGTCAAACTTGGGAATCCATTTCTCCGGATGTTTGTGTAAGGGATGTTGTGCCCTAGGTACAGCTATTGCATCCTGGTCGAGCCAAGGTCTAGCAAGATTGTTATGTTTGTCCATTGGTGTAGTCAGTGTGGAAGGCTGAGAAGGGGAATTGCCTTCGTCAGAAGAGACTCCTCCAGAAGAAGAAGGGGATGATGGAGGTGGTGAGGGAGGAATTCTAGATCCTCCTGTAGCAGGAGTGAGGATTGGATCTGTAGGGTTCACAGTGAGGTTAGTGCCTCTGATTTGTTCTCTAATATCATAGAAATCTAAAGGTTGGTTCAAAGGTCGATTTGGTTGCCTTAAATGGGACAAAGCACTATGTGTTCTTATGAGAGATTGGCGGACAATCTCTTGTATGTCACCACCTATAAGATTTGGGGTTGTTGGCTCAACTATGATCCATGGATCATTGTTTGATGTGGTTGTTGTTTGAGGGGGGATGTTATCGCTCGAATGACTTCTTGTCACTATAGGTGAGAAATTAGGTGGTGGAGGAGTCTTGCAACCACCTCGTGCCATCAATAAATTTCAGGCCCTCCTTCTAGCGCCATTTGTTGACGGGCGAAAATGAACACTCGCTAACTGGAAGAGTGGATCTAGTCCGGGGTTGTTTAAATAACCCAAGTTGTTTGGGATGATCCACCCTGACGGGTTTAGCGGCTCTGTTGGTCGATCTAAGTCCTAGGAAAATTAAAGAAAACTAACTAAAGGAACTAATCTAAATGAAAACAATAATTAAAACAAACTAAATAATAAATCTAAAATACATATATGAAGTCTATTACCTAAATTATACAACAATGATTCTATAAAACTAAATGTTCAATTATCAACAGAATCATATCCAATTACAAATATACAATATTTACAGATTACAGATTTAAATGAAAACCTGCAAAAGTCATTTGTAATCTGTCCTAAGACGAAACTATTGTTTTTTTTTTATTTTTATAATTTTATGGGAAAGAAATTGAATAAAAACTTTCTAAGCTAAGCGACTAAAATAATAATTCTAACTATGAATCTGAACTATACATATATCTATCTAAACTACTTAAATAACACTAATAAATTAACTATTAAATAACAAATAACAAACTGACCTGAAGTAATGCTTCAGACTTGTCCTGTATGCAATAGTTGATTCAGCTGTTTGGTGGGAAGAAACCCGCACCAGATTCTCCACAAGCTTCTCGTAAATGGGAATTTGTTGTTCTCTTCAAATATAAATGACAGGACAAACAAGACATAAAAAATGACAACAATCTTATAATTTATAAATCGACGCAGTTAGATAAATCTGTATGCAAAGATTTGTACAAAATGATTCATTTAATGAAAAAGGTAAACCTGTAATTCATTAAACTGAAGCAGAATAATTGATGTATTTTTAAATAAGAGAGATCAGATATGGACAACATATAAATCAAATCACATCAACATGCAATGAATCATGATAGCTAAAGTAGTCAATAATTAATTGCAAACTTATATGAGGAAAACTTGAAACAAAAGTTTGATATATTGAAAGTGAAAGTTGTTACAAGACATCAACTTTCATCCCAGACTGTATTATTATAAATCCATAGTCCGGTTCTCCCAACAGTGATGATGATGATCCATCAATACAAAAATAACAAGTATTTAAAGACCACAGGGTAAAACAACCCTGTGTGAATTGTCAAAGCAAATTACAAAAAATCTGGGGAATAATCTCCCAAGTTCCTATTTTTGCCTATGACTAACAACTTGAGAACTATATATAAACTGCTACAACATGTCCCATTTGTGAATGAAATTCATATGCACCTGAACGAGGACAAGAATAAACAAGTTTAGAGGATATTTTATTGATAACATTGACAAAAATCTAATTTTTAAGACTAGCTACAAAATCTTGCGATTTTGTAGCTAGTCTAATTTGAGCACAGAATCATTTTAAAATCAATCCAAAACTTAAAGAATTATATTCAAACTATTAAATAAATATTTAATTGGTAATTGGAAACCAAACGAATCATTCAAATCAAAACTTCTATGTTAATTTGAGAGCAAACAAAATCATTTTTGAATCTATTTTAACCAAAACAGGCTATAACTGATCAAGCATATTTTTCATGCAATAGTTTATGTCAATTCAGCACTTAACAAAATTGTTGTCGAATCAAAACGAAATTAACAAGATCGTTTAAATCTAAACTAACTTTAAATCCATTGTATTATGCAAGCGACTATGCTAATCGAGGCACGTAGCATTGTTTGTGAATCAAATCAAACAGGAACGAATTGAACCGATTTAAGATCGACACAATCATTATGCAAAATCAAAACATAGCCGTGTCCGAATTTAGCAAACAAATCTTGTGTGCAGGTGGAATATAATCATAATCCAAAACAAAAATATTGATTCAATCCAAAACAAAATCGTTCCTGGTAAATTGAATTCAACGGGATTGTTTAGAAACAAACAGAACTTAACCGAAATCAAAACTCAATCGACTATCCACGTAGAATTGTTTCAAAAAGCAATCCAAACAAAATAAAAAACAAATCAATCATTTATATTAAACTGAGAATAATAAAATCTCATTAACTAAATCATAGTTGTGTCTGAATTTAGCAAACAAATTTCCCACTCATGATTCATAACGAAATCATTTTGGTAAAATGAAAGCAACAAAATCATTCTAAATCAAAATGAACAAAGCTATTGAAAGCAAATCCAATCGGTTATATTAATCCAAACCAACTCATGAAATGAAATTAATATTGAAATTCATACCTGAGCAGTAAGAAAAGGCTTCAATCATGATAACTTGGAATTGACAAAGGCCGTTGATGCTTCGACGTTCCTGAAGACAATTGAACTGGTGGTTTTTTGTTTCTTCTCGTTAGCTTGAAGCCTGTCTCTTTCTTTTGACAGCACTGTAACTTTCTCCTCTAACGATTTGATCTTTGATTGCGACAAGGGAAGGTTGGTGTAATAACGCTCTAGCCAAGCATTACACTGGATGCATGATGTTTGCTCGGGCTTTGGCATCACAGGCGAGGGTTTGTTCAAGTTACCAGGGGTTTCCTTGTGCCTCTTGATTCTCGGGTAGTTAGGATTGTTTTTGAGGCACAGAGGTAAGTTAGAGACATAGTCATAGGTTCTGTTGACGGGCAAAAATGACCGTCCGTCAACTGGGAGAGTGGAACCGGTCCGGGGTTGTCTAATAACCCAAGCCGTTTGGGGTGAACCACCCTGACAGGTTTAGTGGCTCCGTTAGATGATCTAAGGTCCTAAGTAAACAAAAAAAAGAAAACTACTCTAACTAACTACTCTAACTAAAAATAACTATTAAAACAAACTAAACTAATCTAACTAAAAAGAAATAAAACAAACTAATAAACTAATCTAACTATTCTATATATATATACAATCTACTATCTAATACTACACTAATTCTAAGAAATCAAATATTTAACTACTAACTGAAATAAATCTTATTCACAAAATGTACAATATTAACAATTTACAGATTTGAATGAAAACCTGAAAAATTCATTTGTATTCTGCCCTAAGATAGAGAGAGATATTTTATGTTGATTTTATAATTTTGTGAAAAAGAAATAAAACAAAAAACTAACTAAACTAAACAACTAATATACTAACTTTAACTACAAATCTAAACTACACATATATCTAACTAAACTACTTAAATTATACTAACAAACTACCTATTAAATAATGAAAAACAAACTGACCTGAAGGAACGCTCCAGGTTCGTCCTGTGTGTAATGATTGTCTTAGCTGATCGGAGGGAGGAAACCCGCACCGAATTATCCAAGAGCTTCTCATAAACAATAAGCTGCAATGCTCTTCAAATATGATTACAGGAAAAACAAGGCATAAAAATTACAACAATCTTATGATTTATAAATCTTCACAGTTAGATAAACCTGTATACAAAGATCTATATGAACTAATTCAATTAATGAAGAAGAGAAATATGTGATTCATTAACTAAAACAAAGTAATTGTTGTATTTTTAAGTAATGAAAGAAATCATATATGGATAGCACATTAATCAAATCATATCATTCTGCAATAGATTATGATAGCTAAAGTAGTATATAATCAACTGCAAATTGATAAGCATAAACTTGAAACAAAAGATTGATATATTGAAAGTGAAAGATATAGAAAGACATCAACTCTTGTCTCATTTTGTATTAGAAATACATAGCCTGGTTCTCCCACAAGTGAGGATGATCCTTATTAAAAAAAAATAAGTATTTAAAGACCTTCCACAAGGTAAAACATCCCTGTGGAAGTTATCAAAACTGTTTACATAAAATCTGGGAAAATATCCCAAGGCTGACTAAACTAGGAACCTAAAATAAAAACTAAATCACACAAATATCTCCTAGACTGTCCAGCATGCCCAATGAAATTCGGATGTACCTGAAAAGGGTAAAAAATGGACAAGTTAGGAGGATATTTTGTTGATAAAAATGATAAAAAATCTAATTCTATAGACTAGCTACAGAATCTTGCGATTCTGTAGCTGGTCTAAATGAGACACAGAATCAACATTAAAATCAATTAAAATCTTTGAAAATACATTCAAACTATCAAAATATATTTGATTGCAAAAAGCCTTATTCAAATCGACACTTGTATGCAATTTGAACAAACTAAATCAAACGATAAACTAGATAGCTATACTTTGTTTAATTCGTTACCAATTCGGGTATACAAAATCGTATCGAACAGTAATAAAATTGTTTCATATCAAATTGAAATCGATATAGTTAAACGAATCATAGGCAATCATTTATGCTTCCTCATCAATAGGAAACACGATCGAATCCAAACAAGATCATTTTCTCAAACTGATATAACTGTATTAAATATAAATGATCATGCTAATAGCGAATCAAATCAAAACTGGTATGTAAATTATCACATACGAAATCATAATGGGATCAATCAGTTGATAACAAGGTTTGTGGGATTCGCCTAATCATTTATTATTTCCAATTGGGGGCGGACGAAATCGATTGACTTTCAATAAAAATATTACTAGCATTCATTTCAAAACGAACTATTAACCGAATTTGACAGAGATAACATATGTCGATCTGGGTTTAACCAACTCGTTTTGAAAATTAAAATCAAACAGAGCAGTATCGAGTCTATTTTTGATACGAATCCAACTCATAAAATCAATCATACTAACTGAAGATACACAACAATCCAATCAAAACAAGAGCAAATCGAACAGTTGGAGTTTAACATAGTCATTGTGAATCAAAATCGTTCCATGATTCAGGCGTAGATATCTTTTGCACAGGCTTAAATGAGAATATTGTTTCCATACAAAACAGAGTCATTCTTTCCAAATTGGCGTCGAACAGAGTTGTATTCCTGATTTAGAAGATTACATCACACAACAATTCAAAATCATGAAGTCATTCCAAAATCACAGCATACAAACTAAATCAGAGCCGATATAATCCAACCATAACGAAATCATACCAAATCAAAACATGATCGTGCTCTAATTTTAGCATAAAAATCTCCTATACAGGTCAGATGAAAGAAAACCATTGATTTCATTAACTCGCACCAAAAGTCAAACGAATCAAAACAAATGAAAACCAATCAATTGCTAAATTGGGCACGGCCAAATCATTTAACCAAATCATAACCTCATTTAATTTTAGAAAAACGAAAACAATGTACAGGATGAACAACATAACCCTTTTTGATATGGCTATAACAGAGTCATTTTGAAAAATAGACAGATCTATTTGAAAACAAAATTCAAACCATTATATTAATCCTAGCAATTCACAAAACGAAATTGATACATAAATTCATACCTGGATGACCAGTAGACAGCTTGATCATGAAATTTTGGAATTGACGACGGCTGTAGCTGATTCAACATTCCTAAAAACGATGGAACCAGTGGTTTTCTACTTCCTATCATTTGATTGAAGCTTGTCCCTTTGGCTTGTCAATACTGTAACTTGGTTTTCCAACGCTTTGATTTTCGAGTGAAGTAAGGGACCGTCTATATAGTATCGTTCCAACCACACATCACATTGGTCACATGACGACTGTCCGGGCTTCGAAAATGCAGGTGAGGGTTTGGTTACATTTCCAAGGGTTTCGTTAGGTAGCTTGATCCTAGGGTAGCTAGGATTGTTCCTTAGGCAAGGGGGTAAATTAGAAATGAAGTCATAGGGTGGCTCGGAGCACAGACCTTGGGAGTAAGGATACTCACTAGCTAGGAAGCGTTCGATGTCAGAGTCTGAGTCTTCACTGAGGACTATGGGCTTCTGCTCAGCACTAGGTTTAGGTTTATTCCTAGCCATTATCGAGATAATCCAAGCATTCTTTTTACCTTTGCCATTAACAGTAGGGTTTCCCTTGACCTTTTTTCTCACAGGCTTTTTTATAGCCTCAACCTTGTCTGCTAAGACATCAGATAGGTCGATATCAGGGTCGACCGAGGGTTTAGGAGAGGGCAGTAGGACATGGAAGGGCACGGGTGGCTCGACCTTGGTTTCACTAACCACAGGCTTGTCAACTTGGATGGGCTCTGCATCAGAAAAACCATTCCGAGAGATAAAATCTTGCCATCTATCACCGTGAAGATTTAAGTGATGAACAACGATGAGTCTGATTAGGCCGTGGTGGAACAAGATACTATAGGCCTTTTCTCTTTTAAACCTCTTAGCCATTTTATAAATACTTCACTGGAAATAAAAAGGCATATTCAATGGATACCCCATAAAATTCATTAACAGTCGAAGGTGATAAAGAAAAACTAGTCCATATCGACCCTCGCAGGTCACAAATTGTTTAACCACTTTTTAGCGACATTTCTTGAAAAGGGGGGGAAAATGTGAAAGAATGGTTTAAAAACACACATGTCCTAAGTTTGGGATGCTAATGCTACTTTGTTTAAATGGAAATCAATTCTGGACGATAGGATTTCGTACGCTCGGATCAATGGCTCGCATCGGATTCCGGAGCCCCCCCCGCCTTTCTACCTTTAAGCGAAAGGGGGGGGGTCTGGAATCGGGGGTGCACCTATTCAACGGTCATGATCAGAGCACTTGGATCAACAGCGCTCAAGGAGATTCCGAACCCCCCCCCGCCTTTCTACCTTTAAGCAGAGGGGGGGGGTCCAGAATCAGGTGCGCATCTTCCCAATGGCCAAGATCAAAGCGCTCGGATCAACAGTGCTCAGGCGATCCCATCCTTCTTAGCTGCTCTATTTTAATCAATGTGGGCCCTTCTCCTGGGTTTCCATGTGTCCTGCTCCTTTCCACGTCAGCCCCTGACTAAAAGAGAGCCCATTATATCTCACCTCCTGCCCCCTCCACCTATTGTCTTCCACCATGTGTCTTCCTCTGTCGCCCCTCTCGCACCTCGTCACTTCTTATCACACCCTCATAGTTTTGGTGCCACCACTCCTGTTATGCACCCCATCCTTCACGCTAGCCTCCACGCCTATCCATCAGTTCGTTCAGTCGATCCAAGTGGTAGCGTGAAGGGTCTTCCACGTCGCAGAAGTGTCGAGTTGGTCGGGCCATCCTCAATCCCAATGAAGTAGTTATTGAAGTAGTTGGTGGTGGTTAGACATCGCCTCTGCCATAATGGGAAAGTCCGGCAATGAATTGAAGGCACGTCGATTCACCCACGGAACTGTCAGGAATTCGATTGCGCCTGCCATAAGTTGCATGATCATTCAGAGACGACAGCCGCAGATTGTCAGAAGCCATGCAGATGCAATGTTTTTAATGCAACATCTTGATTTTGTTGTTGTTGTTTTCTTGAGTATATGTAGGCGTTTCCACCATTTTTGTATCTATCGATGGTTGAGCAGAGCTCCTGTTTGTAAAACTTTAATGAAGCACTGATACTCTGGTTATGTATAGACTTTTGAGACTTCTTGCCTTATGAATGCCATTTTCTTTTACATATTTGTTACACTGTGTTAGAACATCTCGGAATTGGAGGGTCCAGTCGAGTTGTAGCTATTATAGGATGATGTTGGATTGGATCACTATAGCAGTTACATTGTTTCTAATTAGTTCTTGTTATTTTTCCCAGCACTGAATGACTTGGAATTGGAGGATCTAGTCAAGTCCCCTTTCAGCTTCTTGAGACCCTGAACCAAGAAGATCTTGCATTCAAATTCTTTCCTCTACAAACCACTGAAAGCCTGTTGTTGTTGAGCTCCAGATTTATAACATTTTCTTGCTGGTTCTTGAAGATATTGTTTACTCTCCTGAAGTCTTTTGTTAAACAAATGGCATTCTTTCTGTGCTATTCATATATGTTTCATTGTATATAGAAATCATGAAGTGCTTCCAAAGCCACAAATGAGCGAAGAATTCAACTATAAATGCAACAATAAATAGCTAAACAAAGTCAGAAATGGAATCATTGATATAGCCAGGTCCACGAAGAAGATAGTTTTTTTAAAAGTGCTCTGCGATTTGAAGCACTTCAACTTGATTTCTACTAGTTGCTAACTTCTGTCACACTAGCTCTTCCAAGGTTTCATCACATAAGTCTTGTCAATTGCCACAAGATTGTTGAATTGAACTTATCTAGTCCAGCTCTGGTATCTATAAATGTCACAAGTTGTCCAATTCTTAATCGAGTTGATATTACATCAACTGCACTTGAGAAATTGGTTCTCCAGAAGCAGAAGAGTTTGAAAACTATAATGCTACAATTCCTTTGTTTGTCTGAAGTTGACAGAGTGTGAATCATTGACTGATTCAAGTTGTAAGGTTTTTAGGATGGGTGGAGGTTTCCTGATGCTCAATAACCTTATTCTTGATAGTTGTGAGAGCCTCATTTTCCCCTGCTGTAATTTTCTCACTTAACTTAGGAATATGTGCCCATCTAACTGAACTCGATATTATAGCTCCTCAAATGACAACATTGGAGCTGAAAGGATGTGGTGTTCTATCTCAAGCAGATATTGATTGTCCAAAGTTGCACTCACTTGATGCCTCTTTCTGCAGCTTACTTAACGATAATTGCTTGGCTGCTTCAACTGTTGCATGCCCTTCCATCAAGTTATTGGTTTTGATGTCGTGCACGTCAATTGGGCCAGAGGGGCTGTTGGCCCTACGGAGACTCTCCAACTTGACACTTTTAGATATGTCCTATACATACATGACAAATTTGTAGCCTATCATTGATTCTTGTCCCCAATTAAAGGTTTTGAAGCTTCAGGCTTGCAAGTATATTGAGAATACACCATTGATTCCACTCCATAAAGGAAGAGAACTTCCAAACCTCTGCGATTTGAAGAGGAATCACTATAGTTGGACGCCATGTATTTTTATGGGAGAAAACTATTTGAGATAAAGGCAAAATTTTAAATTGAAACATGTGTGTTGGACTTTGAATCCTTGGTTCTCAACGAGCACTCAATAGCTGGCATCAAGTATTTAAATTCGTGCATGTATAACACAAGGAAGAAAACCCTGGCAATATTAAACCGATTGTTATGTAAAACGTGTCTCATTCTCCGGTGATACTCTTAAAACCGTTTTGTAACTCCTTGTTTATTTAGGGTGCAAAGCCATACATTGTGGGGGGGATATGAAATGTGATATCGAGAGCTGTTATGTTCGAGAAATGGGGGGAAGATAGATGGGGCATAGATTAGATAGAGGAAGGGAACAAAGATTGAATCTCCAGGCACTTGTATTGTTTTTATTTTTCAATGAAAATAGTTAGAGTTTCATTAATACGATTTCTGTTATTGCCATTTTGCTGTAAGCTATTCATTTTCCAGTATGCAGTGATTTAAAGAATGGTCTGTTGACAGAGAAGGCATGGCCCCCTTCGATGGAAACAGATCTGTGTATATTGCATTTACAGTAGACTCCATCTTCAGATTTGAACACCATCTTTCAACAAAGATTCGATTCCAATTTACATTGCCAGTTTTCTCATTGATTTAATAGAACAGAAATAACATTTCATTTGATTGTGACAGAGGGTTTAGCATTTCAATATTCAAGTTTAGACATTATCTTTTTCAGCCATTGATTTCATTTTTTAGTTCAAACTACTTAACATTCAGGAACTAGCCTAGATATCTCATGAGATAGAGAAGTTTCCTTTGATTACAGTAGAGGGTTTCATTGCATTATAAAATAGAAGGTTGCTGAGTTGTGTGGAGTAATAAGTAGCAAGAACTTAATTGTTTTCAGCCATCAGTGTGCAGTAGACCTTTTACATGCATATGACCATTTTTTTACAGAGCAGTTTTATGAAGTTAGTACAGGGTAGTACAGAGTAGTGCAAATGAGTGCATAACAGAGTAGAGTACAGTAGCTTCTTCCAGCAAGTTTCTTTTAGCAGTCCAGGGATTAGTTTGACATTCTTTAAATCCCTCTTCAACCCTGCATTTCCTGTGTTGATTCCTCTAAGTCTACCTTCCTGGGTTGACAATTAAATGTTGATTCATATGTTATATATTTAGCTCGACATTTTGGCTCCGTTGCCGAGGAGGTACTAAAAAGGATTGGAGAGTGGGTACTATGTTTTATCCTCTGAATCTTTTCCAAGTAGATTTGATTTCTGCAAGTATTTCTCTAGAAGTAAAGAGTGCTTTCAAATTCATTAGTGTGCAAGTGGTTCATTTCAGCAGTGTTATATTACATTCAGAAACAAAGAGGGTTTCATTTTAGTAGATTTTATTCAACAGCAGCAGAGTCTTGATTTCAGCAGTATTAGATTTGATTTGGAAGTTGAGTTCATCAGTATAAGAGGGTGTGCATTTGATTCAGTAGAAGCAAATTTCCATTCAGCAAGAGTGCATTTCATTTTATTTCAAGCTAGTGTGGGTTTCATAATTATTATCAGTTGATGTGACTTTCAAAGTTTTTAGCAAACCACCTACAACAAAAGAAAAAAATAACAAAAATTGACTAATGGATTCAATATTGAATGAATAGAAGAAGAGGTTGTTGTAGGAACTTTCGTGCATCTTGCAGGAACTCGAAGAGATCTCTGCAGCTCAAGAGATGGAGGAGGAAATGGTGGATTCAGTGGTTCTGTGTGAACACCTTTGCCAACCTACAGAGAACAATGAGCAATTAGAAACTCCAGCAGCAAAAGAACATGGTATGCATAATCATATTGAACATTGGTTTCAATCTTTTCTACAGCCTTCAGATGCTCTTCTTCTTCAGCAATTCTTGGAAATCAAGTAATCGGTGTTTCTTGCTCAGCATGCCTTGGTAATTATACATCTATATCTTCTATCAAAGGGCATGAATTCATTATTGATTCTGCTAAAACGGTGGCTACATTGGTTATTTTCCTATACTTAAAGAAATGTCTCTTTTTCTTTAGGTAGGTAGGTAGGATAGTGAATAAATATCAACATATTTGAATAGTTTATATGTTTGTTGCAATAAAAAGAATCAGCTGAAATAAGAAGTGATTGAAGATTTTTATCTAAATGATGAATGAATGAGTTGACAGCATATGCTCAGAGTGCAGGGGTTCTTCTCAGCAGTTCCTATTAATCAAGATGGACAGTTCTTGGGACTGTTAACATTCTATTACCATGCCAGTGTTAAAGAGGTGAATTTGTTTGCATGAGGACATGCAAAAGGCTAGGCATGGGGGGATGTTGGGCTCCGGATTTATAACATTTTCTTGCTGGTTCTTGAAGATATTGTTTACTCTCCTGAAGTCTTTTGTTAAAAAAATGGCATTCTTTCTATGCTATTCATATTCTATTATACATATATGTTTCGTTGTATACAGAAATCATGAAGTGCTTCCAAATCCACAAATGAGCGAAGAATTCAACTATAAATGCAACAATAAACAGCTAAACAAAGTCAGAAATGGAATCATTGATATAGCCAGGTCCACGAAGAAGATAGTTTGTTTAAAAGTGCTCTGTGATTTGAAGCACTTCAACTTGATTTCTACTGGTTGCTAACTTCTGTCACACTGGCTCTTCTAAGGTTTCAGCACATAAGTCTTGTCAATTGCCACAAGATTGTTGAATTGAACTTATCTAGTCCAGCTCTAGTATCTATAAATGTCACAAGTTGTCCAATTCTTAATCGAGTTGATATTACATAAACTGCACTTGAGAAATTGGTTCTCCAGAAGAAGAAGAGTTTGACAACTATAATGCTACAATGCCTTTGTTTGTCTGAAGTTGACAGAGTGTGAATCATTGACTGATTCAAGTTGTAAGGTTTTTAGGATGGGTGGAGGTTGCCCGATGCAATACCCTTATTCTTGATAGTTGTGAGAGCCTCATTTTCCCCTGTTGGAATTTTCTCACTTAACTTAGGAATATGTGCCCATCTGACTGAACTCGAGATTATAGCTCCTCAAATGACAGCATTGGAGATGAAAGGATGTGGTGTTCTATCTCAAGCAGATATTGATTGTCCAAAGTTGCACTCACTTGATGCCTCTTTCTACATCTTACTTAACGATGATTGCTTGGCTGTTGCAACTGCTGCATGCCCTTCCATCAAGTTATTGGTTTTGATGTCGTGCACTTCAATTGGGCCAGAGGGGTTGTTGGCCCTACGGAGACTCTCCAACTTGACACTTTTAGATATGTCCTATACATACATGAAAAATTTGTAGCCTATCATTTATTCTTGTCCCCAATTAAAGATTTTGAAGCTTCAGGCTTGCAAGTATCTTGAGAATACAGAATTCATTCCACTCCATAAAGGAAGAGAACTTCCAAACCTCTGCGATTTGAAGAGGAATCACTATAGCTGGACGCCATGTATTTTTATGGGAGAAAACTGTTTGAGATAAAGGCAAACTTTTAAATCGAAACATGTGTGTTGGAATTTGAATCATTGGTTCTCAACGAGCACTCAATAGCTGGCATCAAGCATTTAAATTTGTGCATGTATAACACAAGGAAGAAAACCGTGGAAATCTTAAACCGATTGTTATGTAAAACGTGTCTCATTCTCCGGTGATACTCTTAAAACCGTTTTGTAACTCCTTTTTTATTTAGGGCACAAAGCCATACATTGTGGGGGGGATCTGAAACGTGATATCGAGAGATGTTATGTTCGAGAAATGGGGGGAAGATAGACGGGGCATAGATTAGATAGAGGAAGGGAACAAATATTGAATCTCCAGGCACTTGTATTGTTCTTATTTTTCAATGAAAATAGTTAGAGTTTCATTAATACGATTTTTGTTATTGCCATTTTGCTGTAAGCTATTTATTTTCCAGTATGCGGTGATTTAAAGAACGGTCTGTTGAAAGAGAAGGCAGGGCCCCCTTCGATGGAAACAAAGTTGTGTATATTGCATTTATAGTAGACTCCATCTTCATATTTGAACACCATCTTTCAGCGAAGATTCGATTCCAAATTACATTGCCAGTTTTCTCATTGATTTAATAGAATAGAAATAACATTTCATTTGATTGTAACAGAGGGTTTAGAATTTCAAGATTCAAGTTTAGACATTATCTTTTTCATCCATTGATTTCATTTTTTAGTTCAGAATGCTTAACATTCAGGAACTAGCCTGGATATCTCATGAGATAGAGAAGTTTCCTTTGATTACAGTAGAGGGTTTCATTGCATTATAAAATAGAAGGTTGTTGAGTTGTGTGGAGTAATAAGTAGCAAGAACTTAATTGTTTTCAGCCATCAGTGTGCAATATACCTTTTACATGCATATGACCATTTTTTTACAGAGCAGTTTTATGAAGTTAGTACAGAGTAGTGCAAATAAGTGCAGAACAAAGTAGAGTACAGTAGCTTCTTCCAGCAAGTTTCTTTTAGCAGTCCAGGGATTAGTTTGACATTCTTTAAACCCCTCTTCAACCCTGCATTTCCTGTGTTGGTTCCTCTAAGTCTACCTTCCCGTGTTGACAATTAAATGTTGATTCATATGTTATATATTTAGCTCGACAGTTGCCTGAAGTTGTTTGTTCACCTTTATTATCAAGTCTTCCACCTAATCATCTTTTAATCAACCCACTAGCTAAAGTTAGATCAAGACCTCCTTTGTCCTTTACATGCGAGACCCAGTCCCTGAGTTAGAGTAATATCTCCCCGAGTCTCCATCCATATGATCATCCATTAAAAACTATTGTGACATAAAACTGATGGGTGTCGGGCTATGCTCCTGCAAGCAATCCAGGAGTGAATTCCGACGCTAACATTTCTGGCGCCGTTGCCGGGGATGAAGTTGAATATTTTCCGAGGGATATAACGACAATGATTAACTGATTCTGAAGGTGCATCAGATATCAGAACTATTGAGATTTCTACTGTGCACCTAGTGACTCCATTGTGACGAATCCACTGGGGAGAACCCACTAGGTTAGTTCTGGCTTCCAGTGGTAGACACACGCGGTCCCATCCACAGCTGCCTCTGGCCACGCCTGAAGAAAATCTGGAGGTGATTATCAGAAAAGGGAAGCCCTCTCAAGGATAAAGATTCACCACTGAATCAAGTATTTCCCCACCTCCTTCCGTAAAAACTCCATTTTCTTATTCTCAACTTCCTAGTCATCCTTTCTCTAAGGTTTCCTATTTTCTAAATTTCAAGAGCATTCCTGCTGAGTTTTCTCCGCCTGGTGTAGCATCAGAAAGAGAAAGCCTTGTCACTCTCCCCTCCCTGGAAGTTGTGCCTCATTACAGACCTCAGGCCTCAGAAGTTTTCATCACCCCTCCTTTTATTACTACTATTGCACAGAGAGAAGCACCTGCACATTCATGTCCCTTAGCTCTCTCTCTGTTTTCCCCATTGTCCCCCTCAAGAACCTCTTTTCTGACATCTCCTGTTCATACTCCTTCTCCTCCAAGCTCTCCTCTACCTAATATTCATATGGCTGGTGCTAATCCTCCTCTTAATAGGATGGACACCATAGTTGCTGCTAGATATGATCCCTTAATCCTACCCCATCCTATGAACCCTCTCCCTGCTAGAGATTACTTGAAATACATGCCCAAGTTCACTGTAGAAGGGGACGTAACTGCAGAAGATCACTTGGCCGCTTTCTACAGTTATGCAGACAATCTAAACATTGAAAATGAAGATTTCTAGATGAGAGTCTTCATCTAGAGCCTGTATGGTGAGGTGAGGAAATGGTTTAGAGGATTGACCCTTAGATCTATTGCTGGAATTGAAGCCCTGGATAATGTTTTCCTGAGGCAGTGGGGAGATAGGAAGGATTTCATGTATTACATGACAGAGTTTGGGTCTCTAAACAAAATGGAAGGAGAGTCTATCTCTGACTTCTCCAAAAGATTTGATAAGATGTATAATAAGATTCCTGTAGAGATAAATCCATCAGAAGCCTCTGCCCAAATTTCCTATGATGGTGCATTTGGCCCTAATTTCTTCCTTTTATTGAGGGAAAGAAGAGCCACCTCCTTAGATCAAATGAAATATGTGGCCATAGAAGTGGAATCCAACATATTAGTAGCTAACAAATTGAGGAATAAGGCCAACACAAACAGAAGAAAGGGAAAGTCCAAAGCCTCAACTTCTGGCCCATCGTTGCCCCACACTCAAGTGGATGAACTGACCCAGATGATGAAGTTTCTATCTGAAGAGATGGATAGACTGAAGGTGGAAAGGAAGAAAATGAACAAGGGCCCTCAGAGCACTGAAATCAAAGGGGGTTTCAGGAGGCCAGACATTATCACTCCCTCGACTATGCACAAAGAAAGGGGAAGAGACAGAGAAGACCAAAGAATTCAGGCCCCCTTATAGAACAATTTTGTGGTAGAAGATGAAGAAGGGGAAAAATATGAGCTTGAGCCTAATATCCATTACTTCATAGAGACTCCCCCTTTTCCTCACCTCACTCAATAATCTTATGAGGAGTCTCTTATGGATAGTCAGCTAAATGAATTGAGCAAGGGAGACAAGGCTAGCTGTGGATGAGGCAGGTACAACCTGAGGTCCGACAAAAAGATAGCAACACCTAATATTCCTGAGCAGTCCACTAGAATAGAGAAACCTACTAATGAAGTAGAAGATGGTCACAGAGGTAAGAATGCTCAACCCCTCTCCCCCATTGTCCACAATCATGTCCCTGAAATAAGAGAAATTCCAAATCTTGCGTCTTCTTTTAATTTCGAGCATGAAATTCAAAAGATGAGAATCCATGTGCCCCTCATTGACCTAATTAAACATGGGGAATTTAAAAAACACTTCTCTGAGATTTTACAATCTGAAGCCTCATACCTTCCCATAGACTGCATAAACCTCCAAGATGAAAAGACAGCAGTCGTCCTAGGTCCCATGGTAGAAGATAGAGATGATTCATCCCCTCCCTTCTACACATCCCTGAACATACATGATAAAGTGTTGCACAACTGCTTGATGGACTCAGGGGCTTCTCACAACCTCATGCCCAAAACTGTCATGGAAGAATTGGGGCTAGAAGTCACTCAATCCTTCCATGACCTCTATTCTTTTGACTCCAGGAGAGTTCAGTGTCTTGGAGTTATTAAAGACCTGGTTGTGACCTTGTTTCAACTGCCCATGAAAAGTGTGGTCATGGATATTGTAGTGGTCGATGTTCCCCCCAAGTTCAGTATGTTGTTATCAATATATTGGATAAAAATATTGGGGGGAACCTTGCAGATGGACCTCACGTATGCTACTATCCCAGTGTTCGGAGGAGAGCATAGAAGACTATACAGGGAAGCCCAACTGGCCTCCATAATCAGTGACGAAGCCAACCCTACCAATCATCCCATCTTTTCCTTGGACATTGATTTAGGCTCCAGTCTACTACATCTCACCCATGCCCTCGAGCCTCCTCTGAAACTCAGAAAGAAACCCACTGCTTCTCATGAATTTCCTCCCTCCATCACCCCAATTTAGAAAAAAAAATTTGATGGAGCATGTTCCCGAGAAGGCGCTGGAGCTGGGGTGGTTTTTGTGTCACCTGCTCAGGAGACCATATCCCTGACATATAAGCTAGAATTCGAAACCACTAACAATGTGGCAGAGTATGAAGCTCTTATCCTAGGATTAAGAGCCGCAAGGGAAATGGGAATTGAAGAGGTAGCAGTGTTCGAAGATGTCGAATTAGTAGTCCAGTAGATCAGAAGTGCTTATCAGGCCAAACATCCTTGACTCAGGAGTTACAGAAATGAGGTATGGGACCTTATTGACAGCTTCTTCTCAACGTTTAACATTTCCTTCATCCCAAGAGAGGAGAACACAGTGGCAGATTCCTTGGCTACATCGGCAAGCAATTTCAAAGTACCCTTGTTGCCCAAGCTTAGGTATGATGTAGAAGTAAAATACAGGCCCTCCATACCTGACAATGTTAAGCATTGGAAGGTGTTTGAGGATGATATTGAGATCAAGAAGTTCTTGGAGACTGTCAGAGAGTTTTCAGAGCTGCATATCGACCAAGATTCTGTCTCCGAAGAAAGGTTGGATGGGGGTGAGTTGCTGAGTAAAATAGCAAAGCATGACATTATTCAGCTACCTAGCAATCACATTCTGAGGGGACTAGTCCCATTAGAGAGGTTGTTCAATGGGAATGATGTGGAAGTAAAGGGGAGAGTTTCAGGTGATGATGCTGACACAGCTGAGTGCAACATTGGCACACCAGAGGAGCCTAAATTTGTCAAGTTGTCAAGGAGTTTGACCAAGGAGCAGAGGGTTGAATATACCGGGTTGCTGAGAGAGTTTGCTGATGTGTTT
>ML816829.1:48199-61399 GCA_009831015.1 Picea engelmannii
TGGAGGGGGGAAGTGCCTTTACATATGCAGAGGCACACTGTAGGAGTACCAGAGAATATCAATTCTCTATTGAGGCGTGTAGTGCGTGCGGTGATGTGTTACTCGTAGCACAACGTAGTGCGGGGAGATTAGAGTCTCTCCTATGATCATGTTTTTGCATGCCTTTTCAGGCGACGTTGTATGGGTGGAAAGACCTAATATTTTTCTCTTCTACATACCTTTTGATGTAATACAAACATTTCAGTCATGCCATATCTATATATATATACAGTTTCGAGTCTTTATGATGTCGATGATTTGTACATGATGATGTCTATGATGTGTTTTAATTTACATGTAATGTACAGTTTTGTTTTCCTTGAATCTTATATGTGGGCAAGATACTGATCCATGATATAATTAGCTAATGAATCCGAAACACTATTAAGTTCTCTCGGAATGTGTCTATATTCGATGTAATCGAACATTCATTCGAGATGACGAACTTGCAAGTGTAGGCGTAGCAGGATAGGACTACGGATAGCGTAGATGCGGTTGAGTTGATAAACCACAAGTTGGGAGTCTAAGTAAATAATGATGCGAGAGATACCTAGGGAGGAATCTTGGGTCAACAGTCCAATGACAGCGTTATATTCTGCCATATTGTTGGTTGTTGGTCCTAAATAGATGCCTCCTGAACTTGCCACCTCGTCAAATCGGTAAATAAACCAAGTTGTTGAAGCAATGTTCCGAGTATGTTGGCTAGCGCCATCCGGGAACCCAAAAAACATAGGAAAGGAAGATGTCATCTGCGCATGAAAACACAGGCACAGTCATGAGTGGCAACGGTAAAGACTCGAGCACACAAAAGAAATAGACACACCAAAACTAAATACAATAATGTAATAAGTACAAATGCTAGGTGATCTAGGCATAGTACTTCTTAGGGTAAAGCCCGTTTCAGGGCTCTCCCAGGGAAATTCCATCATGATCAACTAATTCATAGGCACCTTTATGTAGGACATGTTTCACGATGTAGGGACCATGCCACATGGGTTCTAACTTTCCTATCCCCAATTTATCGTGCGCTTGGTCGTAAACAAGGACTAAGTCTCCTTCTTCGAATGTCCGAGGGTGGACGGATTTGTCATATTGACTTTTAATTCATTTTTGATGTGCCTCATTGGTGAGAGAAGCATCGCGATGTGTTTCGTCTAGTTTGGATAGATACAAAAATCGTTCTTCTTCAGCAGAAGTATGGGGCAGGAGTTCTACTTTTAGTTTGAGTGATGGAATCTCACACTCGATCAGTAGGATGGCTTCAATGCCATAGACCAACTGGAAAGGAGTGAATCCAGTTGAAGTTTTCACAGAGGTGCGATAGGCCCAGAGAGTGGAGAACAATTGTAAATGCCACGATGTTTTGTTTTCCCCTACCATGCGTTGGATCATGGTTTTTAGGACTTTGTTCATAGCCTCAACTTGTCCGTTCTCTTGAGGGTAGTAAGGGGATGAGTTTTCATGGAGATAACCCAATTTGACATGTAACTCGCTCATCATCTGGTTTTTGAAGTGTGCACCATGGTCAGTGAGAATGGCACGTGTTACCCCAAAACGAGTTATGATGTGGTTGAAGAGGAATAGAGATGCAGTACGGCCATCATTCAGAAAGGTAGGCATAGCCTCAACCCATTTGGTGAAGTAGTCGATGGTGACGATGATGTAACCGTGCCCCCCAGATGAGGTATGCTTACACTGCATGAAATCAATGCCCTATTTGGCAAAGGGACCGATGGCGATAATAGGGTGCAGCGCCATAGGGTGGATGCGTGCCTTCTTGTTAAAGATTTGGTAGGGTGGGCATTTTTTGATGGCCTCGATACAATCTTTGAAAATTGAGGGCCAAAAGTAGCCGGCACGTAGTATTTTTTGGGTTGTGGCCATCTCGGAAAGGTGACCGCCATAGGCACCAAGGTGACAATCGTTCAAAATTTGTTTAGCCTCCTCGTGAATCAGACATCGCCAAAGGATGGTGTCGATACCACGACGATACAAAGTGTCGCCAAGGATGATATAACGGCGAGAGTGGTGACGAATGCGTCGACGCTCTTCGCGAGAGATGTTGGGCTGAAAACGTTGTGTTTGAAGGTAGAGGAGAATGTCTCCGTACTAAGGATCAGAGGTGTTGATGAGAAAGAGAGATTCGTCGGGGAGGGAATCTCTAGGTTCAATGTTTTCATCAGCACGAGGGAGAGCACAGATAAGCTCGGCAAACACCAGGGATATTTTGGCTTTAGCCTTCGTAAACTCAATATCGAATTCTTGAAGAATAACGATCCATTTTGAATATTTTCCCCCAAGTACTTGACATGTCAAGACATGGTACATGGGGTTGGAGTCTACGATTACCGTGGTGGTGCGTAATAAGATGTAGTGGCGGAACCTTTGGACAGCGATGACGGCTGCTAGAGCCAGTTTCTCAACAAGTGAATATCTAAGTTCGGGTACAGATAAACTCTTGCTCAGATAATAAATCACATGTTCTTCATCGTTGGGGTCTTCTTGGACTAACACCATTGCGATGGTGGAAGTAGAAGCGGCCAAGTAAAGGATATAATCCTTTGTATATTCAGGGGGATGCAACAAAGGTGCATGGGTCAAAGCATGCTTGAGAGCATCGAATGACCATTGAGCAGTGTCATCCCAGATGAAAGGGACATTCTTTTGCAGTAACCACATAAATCCTTTAGTGATCTCAGCATAGTTACAGATGAAACGACGAAGAAAGTTTGATTTGCCTTGCAAACTCTGGAGTTGGGTTAAATTGGTGGGTGGAGGTAAGGTTAAGATGGCTTTGATCTTTAAGGGATCCACCCTGATCCCATATTTGGAGACAATGAAACCGAGGAGTCGACCGGATTCGACAGCGAAAATGCATTTGTGTGGATTCAGACGAATACGGTAGAACCTACATCGAAGAAAAATGATTCGTAAATGATCAATGTGATTGGATCGATTTAGCGAATGTGCGGGTAAATCGTCGAGATACGGTTCTACTATATGTTTGATGTCATGAAAAGTGTATGACATGGCTCGCTGGAAAGTAGCACCAGCATTTTTAAGGCCAAAAGGTAGATTTCGGTAGGCGAAATTACCCCAAGGGCAGATGAAGGCTGTCTTGTGTTGATCAACAGGTAAGATTTCAATCTGGTTATATCTAGAAAAACCATCCATGAAAGTGAAGATTACGCTCCTCATGCAATTATCGATGATTTGATCGATGAAGGGCGTAGGGTAGTTGTCCTTAGGAAAAGCTTTGTTGAGATCGCGATAGTCAATGAAAACACAGATGGTCCCTTGTTTCTTAGAAACTGGAACAAGGTTGGAGACCCATTCGGTTAAAGGGACGAGATAGATGAAGCCAGATTTTAGAAGTTTTTCAACTTCTACCTTTATAGCTGCGATTTTCTTGGGATGAATCGGGAGAAGATTTTGTTGAACCGGTTTCGCGTTAGGGTAGGTTTTGATTTCATGTATGACAATTGAAGGGTCGATCCCTAGCATTTCCTCGTAACTCCATGCGAATATATCGCGGAATTCCTTGAATAAAGCGATGTAAGAAACCACTTCATCAGGTGTGCAATTAGCACCAAGGTTAATGTTTTCCACAACACCTTCGTTGATTAAAATGTCAATCGTGATCGTAGTCGAGATGTTACCCATGTTCCCCTCAGAGAGAGTATCTTGTGTGAGGATAGGAGATTGCGGAGCTTCGGTAACATCGGGAGGGAAGAAAGATCGGATGTCTTGGTGTATTTATTCCAAAGGTGTAAGAAAAGAGGATCGATGGTGGTTTTCATCCCAGGGCAGATCGTCAAAGCTAAGAATTTCCATGATAGATTCATCTGAAGGAAAAATTTGGGAAATGTAATCAACGGCGGATGATAAGGAATCTAACCACGAGGGCACCGAATAAGTATTGGGTGCCAACAAATGTGAAGTATTCAAAGAGGGAGAGGTAGATTGAATAGCTACGTATGCGGCCTCAGCTAGGCTCAGTGGCATAGTGTCACCGAGCACATCGAATTCCAAAGGACTAGGCACAATCCAAGGATCGGATGATTCCAAGGATTGATAAGGCATAGTCAAAATCATATTGATGGCGGCAATATGATGTGCGGTAGGAGGAAGTGGTGTAGGGAAAGTACCCATGAGGCTAGAATCTTTCAATAATCCAACACCAATCCTTTCATACGCAACCGGGTGGTCTCCTAGAAAAGGAATGTTGTTGGTAGCAGGGATGTGAGCGTCGGGTGTGCAGAAATCAAGCTGATCGATGGTAACAATTTTTCCTTGATGGGGGAATTGTACACATCGAAACACCGATGAGGCAAAGGTAGTCATAGTGTAGAATCAACTTCTTCCAAGTAGTAGGTTGTAATCGATGGGAGCATCGACCACCTCGAAATCAACAGTAACAATTTTTCCACCCAACTGAATGGTTAAGGATTGTAATAATCCATGAGGATGAAAACCTCGTCCATCGAAGGCACGTAACATGGTAGTGGATTTGTTAAGGGCAGGTGATTTCAATCCTTTCCAATAGGCTAGATACATGACACAGGTGGAGGCTCCCTCATCCAGGATAGTCCGGTGGATTTGTTGATTGTGAACAACAACATCGATTTGGAAAGCTAGCTGGTGGGAGAGTCGCGGTTGATGATCGTCCAGATTAAACATGAGGTAGTTTGATGACTCAGGATCAAAAGCACCGATAGTGGCTAATATCGTTCTACGTTGGCTAGGACAGTGTTGTAGAACTTCCAAGGAAGACATAGCACACAGGGCTTGGGCCAAATCTTCTACGATATTGTAGTTTTGGGCAGCCTGTGAATTAGGATTGAAGGTGGATTTCTGGATGGTTCTCTTAGGAGGGTGTAAGATAGAGTCAAACAAAGTTTTCTCAATCTGGAGTGGCCCGGATGGAGGGCTAACAGATGGATGATTGACGGAGGATGGTAATGGGTCTGACAGAGAACCATTAGCAATCTTCGGTTTATCAGGTTTAACTAGTGTGTCATATGTCGCAGAGCGAGTAGTTAGATTAACTCCGTTAAAAATGTAGATGTGGGCACTTGTCGAGGCCTCACCATGGGGTTGGTTGGAACTTCCCCCCGGCGTGGGGGTTTGTGCAACCAAAGATTGTTGCTACGGAAAAGGCTGAGTGAGCACAACGGGTTGTGAATTTCCCTTGAAAAGTTTGGCCACTTCATCGCGATGTGGGCAGTCTCGAGTGTAGTGATCGTCACCACAAATGAGACATGGGAATTTCGGTTTTCGTTGTGGTTGTTTTCCGGTAGCAGGGGTTTGCGGTTGGGTCTTGGGTTGTTCGTTGTCGTTGTTCTTATTTGGTTTGTTTCTCGCTTTCTTCTTTCCCCCAAGTTGTTGTGAAGGGGTTGACTGGACCGCATTCACATCAGAGACCTGAGTTTGAGGGGGAGTAGAAGAGGGTGCAGTAGAACTAGGGGCAGCCATCGGAGCGGGCCGCCGGATTGTTCCAGTAGATTGAGTTTTGATGGAGCCAATAAATCCATCCGCATGTGAAGCAGTCGATGGTTTGGATGGATCCTTAGTGGCACGGGTAGCATTCGGTATCAACTCATATAGAGTACCGGATTGTGAATAGACTAAGTCTAAGTACTGAGCTCGGGCAATGGCTTCTTCCTCGGTGACTACACCACCCATGGCAACGTCACGAGCGATCTGAGGTAACAATGATTTAGTGAACCATTCTGCTAACAATTGGTTAGGAATGACCACTTTGATTAGCCTTCGTCATCGTATCCATTCATGAATGTGGTTGGAGATATGTACGGAAGTTGTCTGACGAAGGGAGGTTAATAGTTCAGTACCTGTCTCGTATTGAATGGGTAGTTGGAAATGCGTGAGGAAGGACATGGCGAAGGAGTTGAAATTGTGAAAGGATGCGCATGGTAATTCAATATACCATTTCGCTACGGAACCTGTAAGTGTTTGTTGGAAAAGACACAAACGAATCGAATCGTCCATGAGGGAGTTGGATGAACGCCACAAATGGAAGGTCATCACGTGGTTGTTCGAGTCTTCTCTAGACTTTCCGTCAAATTTTGGGATATTAGAAGGAAGTTTAGCTGGAATAGTTGGCCAAACCGGAGAATGATAAATAGGATCATTTGTTAACCGAGACAAGTCTGGAAGGTCCAGGGTGGCTAGAAAAGGTAGTTTTCGGTTAACCTGTGGGTAATGTTGGTGTGGTAGAGGGACACCAGTGGGGCCCAATACTAGGTTATGTGGATAATTATAACTCATGGGCCTTCTCATGTGAGGTTGGTTTTGACCAAGGTACATAGGATTTGATATGTTTTGAGGAGCATGTGTGAGCGGAGGATAACCGGATGGGTTTCCTTGGGAAAGGATGTTCCACGGATTGGGTGCGGTAGACACATTTTTTTCATGTGGTTGATGGTGGGCTCTGGATTGAGGCTACCCCCCAGCATGAGGGTGTCCCCCGAATGGAATTTTTCCTCTGGTGGGAGGATGCCCCCCAACATTAGGGTTCCCCCCGAATGGAATTTGTCCTCCGGTGGGAGGATTCCCCCTAGCACTAGGGTTCCCCCCGAATGGATTTTGTCCTCCGGTGGGAGGATGCCCCCCAGTTTGAGGTAGAGTTCCCGGGATCTGAAAGCTAGATGTCAATGACTAACCAGTGTTGTCGAGCGGGTTGGGACCACCAAGACCAGTCCCTCCGAGTTGTTGTATAGGTATGGAACTTCCCGGTATAATTTGGGTAGTGGTTTGGGCAGTGGTGGGAGCAGGAGCATTCAGTGCCCTAAATCCAAAAGGGAGTGTAGGTATTTGTGTTTCAGGTGTGCCAATCGGGGCTTGATTAACTACCGCGTTACCGACAGGGATAGTTGGAATGTGTTGGGCCATTGTTGAATGGACCGTCTGGAGGGGAATAGTAGACCTTGGGCCAACGGTCGATGTGTTTAGACCAACGGGTGGTGTGGCTGTAAAAGTGGTGGTACCGGTGAAGTGATTTGGGAGTACAGTGTAGGAAAAAGGTGCATCGACACCTTCCCCTGTTCCATAAAGATCTCACACCAAGCGTGGTGGACTCCGAACAACGTCTGCAGTCCAAAAGGGGTCACTGGCTAAAGGGTTTTGAGAAGACCCAGCCGGAATGTCAGAAGGATTGATGACAACAAATTCTCCAGTGGAATTCAAGTGGAGGGTCTATCATTCGTATCCCTTGGGAATGCGGTAAGCTTCCGGAGATTTTGAGACAATTCAAAAATTCTCCAAAGGAATGGGAACTTCTTCCTGGGAAGTTGTAGTATTTTGAACCTCTCTCTGTTGAGGAGATTCCTCCGTAGAATGAGGGGGTAAAGGGGCGTTTCCTTCCATATTTTCTGGAGGAAGTCCCTGTAGCCTCCACGAGCGGTGTGGAGGGTCGATGTTGGCAAAGAAGAGTCAGCGAAAGATATCTATGGCCAACTAGCGAAAAGAAACAACACACGCTAAAAAATCTAAGAATCACAACCAAGCAAACAGGACCTTCTTTTGATGACCATACTAGTTGGTGATGAAATCTAATGTCGCGTGATCAAGTCCAGAAGGGGCAGGGATAGGGTGGAATAGTTACAATGGCGACCTGCTTAACGGACTTACGCCTTGGTGCAAGATTCCATGCAATAATTGTGGATTTACCCTCCAAGGATCCCGAGTGAGTTTGACCAATGTCTTCTCCAGGTACAATGAGACTTCTCATCACTGTCACCTTGTGTAATACCCTAAAGATTATGGCCACTAAGGTTACCAATTCACAGTCAGCCCTTGGGCGGGAACAGTCGACAGTACGATCCAAACGTACAGGCAAGGTATCAAGCCTGAAATCAACTAAAAGGCTTCCACGCAGTAATTGTGGATTTACCTCAAAGTGATCCCCATAATACGATCTGACAACCACAATCAGTTAAACCATGGAGGGTTAGTCCCCGTAGCTCACCCGAATGCGACCTCGTGCGTAACCCCTGTGTGAGAGGGGGATCCCAGGCAGACTTATACGATAACTAGATTTGACTCTCCCTAATTCAGGATGCTAGTGTCTGTTTAGGAAACTTTGGAGATTTATGCTCACATCCCTAATCCAAAGTACTAAGCCTAGTCTACTATTGGTGGAGGATCCTAGAAAAGAAAAAGTTCTAGATAAATTTTAATTAGCGTTGATTTTATGGTTATTCTTTACGCAAAGGGGTGCATGGAAGTGAAACAAATGGGATTATGACTCAAACCCAAAGAATGCATCAAATATGATAAGAAATAATTTCCTTTCAATGAACATCTATCTAAAGGAGAGAGAAAATTCTTTTCACTAATCAAGCACAAATAAGGAATGCCCTCAAACGATTCTTTTTCTCAATCAAATCATGATGTAATGCTAAAACTTTGAAATGCCTTCTAATATGCACAATCAATCATAAAGATGTCTTTTATTGTTTGTATATGAATGATGATCAATTCAACACAATACTCATCTTGCTAATTATCTTTCTTGTATGAATGAAAAACAAACTAGCACAAGCAAAATTCATACAAACAATACACCCTTTCGTTGCAATCAAAACGAAAAGTGAAAGAAAAGAAACAATCAAAGAGAAAAACAAACTTCACACCCAAAAGAAAATTTTGAAGAACAATGATCTTGACTGAAATCGAGATAAACAGGTCTGTAGGCCTTTGATGACCTTCACCAGGGTTTTTACTCAGCTGATGAGGAGAGAAAAACAATGCATGGGTTTCAAACTTCACTCAACAGAAAAAATTCAATGAAAATAGTGAAGAAGGCTACAAAATCCAACTAGTAAGATGTTTATTCTTCAAGCCAAAAACAGATGTCAAGGATGAAAGGGAAGAAACATTGACTCACAAGGTCACTCAGCAGAGGAGACACAGAGGCAACACCCAGAGAAAGTAATTATGGAAGGTTTTTTGGGCCAAAGAGGGTTGGCTCTCTGTTGCCAAATGCAAGGAGAATTATAGTGCTCTGTGCAAGGCTATGAGGGAGCATTGGCTCTCTGTTAATACTGGGACAGGGGCGCCAGTTTCAAAAATTCCCAAAAATGTCAAAAAATCAAAAAATTGCAATTCAATTTGGACAATTATGCTGAGTATGATGGGGTAAGGAGCCAATCAGTTCATGAAACCAATCAAAAGAGGAGTGAACCAGGTTTGAAACAATCAAGGGATAGAACTAGGTCAATGAGGAGAAATCAAAACAAGAAGTTTCGATTCAAGGCTATCTCCCCAGTGGAGTCACCAGTTTCTGTTGTAGGAAAACCTCCCTGCAGACAGGTAGATTGACTCAAAGAGCTTGACCCTAACTCTAAGACATAAAATGCTTAACATGGAAACTGACTTCCTTTCAAATCTATCTAAGCTAACACATGAGAAGGAAGGATGACAAAAGTACCTTTTTATCGACATTTGTCCCTACACGCTCCGAGTTGCGCTCCAATCCTTTGCTCCTCGTTGAGTTCTGCAGACAAACAAGATACAACCACTTCCTACTCTATTGATATTAGCTTGAAAACATATCTATCAACTGATGATAAGTTCATGTGACATTAGACACAAACTAGAAAGAAACAGGACAAGCGTGTCATATTAATGAGAATAACAATAGCAGTACTTACAATCGTAGATGTGAATGCGACAACTTCATCAAGTCCCCTTCGTCTAACCCTTGCCTGAAAGATCCACAACCTAGACAACAACAGCTTCACTGATCACTCTCCTTTGGCTGACTGTGTGTTTCCTTCAAGATCATAAGTTTCATACCAGCAGTTCTTCCCCCTTTCCACCATCATAGAGCTCGCTTATATATGTTAAGAGGAGCTTAACCTCTTGAGTTATCTTTAGAACAAGTTGGGAAATTCCTCCTTAGATCAGGGATCTCTTGATGAAACCAAGAATTTGAACACAACTACCTCCTAATCTCGAAAGATCCTCCCCTTATTCTCCTCAAAGGGCCAACTACTGCCTCAGATTAGGCAGCGCTCCCTTAGAAGGGGCATCAGAGCATTGTAGCGCTCTCTGGTAAGCTTTTAGAGGGCGCCAGCGCTCCCAAGATGAATAGCGCTGCTTCAGAGGGGGAAGGGGGGAGTTATAATGCTCCTTGAAGCCCTGTAGGGGAGCGCCATTACTCCTAGAGCTGATATAGGGGAGTGCTCCCCCTCAGAACCTTTGTTTCAGAGCTCTCTTCAGGTGCCAAGAGTTATTTGACTTCAGTAAACCAGTTCTTCTTCTTCAAATCAAGCACATGAGATGTTTTAAGTGTCTCCTTAGTGTCATCGTCATGGCAATATGCTCGAACATCATTTGCGACACTTGTAACCAACTTGCGACACTTGCAAAAGTTGTACGAAAGATGCAACACTTACGACAATTGAGAGAAACATGCGACACTTATCCAGCTGAGTAATTTTGATGTGTAATAGTTACTGGTGCATATAGAATATCCATGATTGATGGCTTCTCTGGTTATAATCAGATATCAGTCATTCCCGAAGACAAGGAAAAAACGGCCTTCACCACTCCTTGGGGCACATTCATGTATGCCAAAATTCCTTTCGGACTGATGAATGTAGGAGAAACATTTCAACGAGCCATGGACATAGCCTTCATCGGGGAGAAAGACTAGTTTGTGGTAATCTATCTAGATGACATCACGGTCTTCTCCAGGACAGACAAGGAGCACTGCTGCCACTTGAGGAGGGTTTTCCTGAAGTGTCTAAGGTTTGGCCTATCTTTAAA
Organism: Picea engelmannii; assembly: GCA_009831015.1. Lineage (NCBI taxonomy): Eukaryota > Viridiplantae > Streptophyta > Pinopsida > Pinales > Pinaceae > Picea > Picea engelmannii. Next base: position 59,033 of record ML816829.1, read on the forward strand.
CCCCAAGAAATCTTTGTCCGCTATGCAGGAAGGGAAGCTATTAGGCCATATAGTGTCAGCAGAGGGAGTAAGGATTGACCCTAGCAGGGTAGAATCACTTCAGACCCTGTCACTTCCCAGATCTAAGAAGGAATTTCAGGCCTTTTTTGGGAAGATAAATTTTCTAAGGAGGTTTGTCTCAAATTTTGCTGAGTTGGTGAAACACATCACAACCATGCTCAGAAAGGGAAATGAAGTGAAATGGACTACTGAACCCAGGGAATCTTTTGTCCAAATAAAGAAGGCATTGACTATTATTCTAAATATTTCCTGATTATTCTAAAGATTTCCTGATTTTTTCTTTTGCTTCTTGTGATACAGTAGTAGCAGTCTTGTTGCAGAAAAATGAGCAAGGGCAAGAGAAACCAATTGCCTTCTTTAGAAAGGCATTGAGAGATGCATAACTATGGTACAAGATCATGGAAAGCAGGCTTACGCCTTGGTAAAATCCCTCAAAGATTTCAGAGTCTATGTCTTGCACTCAAACATCATCGCATACGTTCCTTCTGCCTCTGTGAAAGACATCCTCGTACAGCCTAACACAGATGGGAGAAGAGGTAAATGGATTGCCAAGATCCTGTAATTTGATCTGGAGGTTAAGCCTACCAAATTGATAAAGGGGAAGGGTTTAGCCAAGTTGCTAGCCGAATCCAATTGTAGAGCCTTGGGAATTAACTTCATCAACGAGCAAGCCGGGTCATCCGATGAGCATTTCCAGAGTGCCCTATCACTAGTAGAATGCACCTAGTACAAGGATATATTGTATTTTCTACACGAATTGAGGCCTCCTAATGGAATGGAAAAGAGAAAGGAGAGAGCTTTAAAGCTCAAGGCAGTAAGATATTGCCTCATCGACCAAACCTTGTACTGGAAAGACCCTTTAGGGGTATTCTTAAGGTGCCTGGACCCATAAGAAGCTTAGAAGGTTACATTTGATTTCCACAGTGGCCTTTGTGGGGGGCATCATTTCTGGAAGACCACAACCCATAAGATCCTCCGAGCTGGGTATTACTGGCCCACTTTTTTCCTTGATGTCTGCAGAGAAATCAGAGCTTGCATCAAATGTCAGAAGTTCTCAGGTAAGCAACAACTCAAATCTATGCCATTAAATCCTATAGTGGTTTCAGCACCCTTTCAGCAGTGGGGATTGGACTTCATTGGAGAGATTCATCCTCCCTCAAGTGGCTAGCACAGATGGATCCTCACTGCGACAGATTATTTCACCAAGTGGATAGAGGCGGTTCCCACCAGGAGCACTTCCCACAAAGTCATTATCAGCCTCCTGGAAGACATCATAGCTAGATTTAGTTGCCCTAGCAGAATTATCACTGATAATGCTGCCTCCTTTAGGTCTGAGCCTCTGATCAAGTTCTGTGAACAGTTTAAGATTTCATTGATTCACTCTACTCCCTATTATCCTCAAGGGAATGGACTGGTAGAGTCTTCAAATAAAAGCTTGATCAATCTCATTAAGAAATTGTTGGAAGATAATAAAAGGTCCTGGGATTCGAAGCTCAAATTTTCTCTATAGGTTGATCAGGTGACAACCAAGAAGTCCCTGGGCATATCACCTTTCCAACTTGTTTACAAAACAGAGGTCGTTTTCCCTACTCAGCTCGCCTTATCTGTGGAAAAATTCCTCCAGGACCTTGAAGGAGAGCCTGACAATATGGTTAGAAGGATTCATCAGATGGTGGAAGTGCAGCAGATTAGAGAGAAAGTCATGAAAAGAGCCTACAATAATCGGCAGAAGATCAAGCAAGCTTTTGACAGGAAGGGAAGAAAGAAATAATTCGAGCAGGGTGATCTAGTGCTCAAATGGGATGCACCCAGGCAGGATAGGGGAAAGCACAGTAAGTTTGATGCCCTCTGGTTTGGGCCTTTCAATATCCTTGAAGTGTTTTCGAACAACACTTACAGGTTACAGGATCTGGAAGGCGAAGAAGTTTTTAGTGGCCTAGTGAATGGGCATTTCTTGAAAAAATGTTTTTTGTGAGCTGCAGTCGGCTCTTTTGTTTTTGTAAATATTGTTTTTTTTTCCAGCTTAATAAATGACTCCATAGCCCAAAAGCAAGGCACTAAATCTGCAAAAGTGTTCTTAGAGCATCATAGGGATGAATCTATCCCCCATGGAGCCTAATGTTAGCGACATTTCTTGCAAAGGGGGGAAAAATGCGAAATAATGGGTTAAAAACCCACTTTTCCTAAGTTTGGGATGCTAATGCCACTGTGTTTAAATGGAAATCAATTTTGGACAGTAGGATTTCACGCGTCCAGATCAATGGTGCGCATCGAATTCTGAAGCCCCCCCACCTTTATACCTTTAAG
>ML816829.1:61408-101553 GCA_009831015.1 Picea engelmannii
TGGAATTGGGGGCGCACCTCTTCAACAGTCATGATCGGAGCGCCTAGATCAACGACGCTCAAGGATATTCCAGACCCCCCCGCCTTTCTACCTTTAAGCGAAGGGGGGGGGTCCGGAATTAGGTGCACATATTCCCAACTATCAAGATCAAAGCACCTGGATCAATGGCGCTTAGGCGATCCCATCCTTCGCAGCTGCTCTGTTTTAATCAATGTGGGCCCTTCTCCCGGGTTGCCATGTGTCCTACTCCTTTCCACGTCATCCCCCCACTAAAAGCGATCCCATTATATCTCATCTCCTGCCCCCTCCACCTATTGTCTTCTGCCATGTGTCTTCCTCTTTATCCCCTCTCACACCTCGTCACTTCTTATCACACCCTCATATTTTTGGTGCCACCACTCCCGTTATGCACCCCATCCTTCGCACTGGCCTCCACGCCTATCCATCAGGTCGTTCAGCCGATCCAGGTGGCAGCGCGAAGGGTCTTCCACGTCACAGAAGTGTCGAGTTGGTCAGGCCATCCTCAATCCCAATGAAGTAGTTATTGAAGTAGTTGGTGGTGGTTAGACATCGCCTCCGCCATAATGGGAAAGTCCAGCAATGAATTGAAGGCACGTCAATTCGCCCACAGAACTGTCAGGAATTCTATTGCATTTTCCATAAGTTGCACGATCATTCAGAGACGACAGTCACAAATTGTCAGAAGCCATGCAGACACAATGTGTTTAATGCAACATCTCAATTTTGTTGTCGTTGTTTTATTGAGTATATGTAGGCATTTCCGCCATTTGTGTATCTATCGATGGTTGAGCAGAGCTCCCGGTTGTAAAACTTTAATGAAGCACTGATACTCTGGTTATGTATAGACTTTTGAGACTTCTTGCCTTATGAATGCCAATTTCTTTTACATATTTGTTACACTGCATTAGAACAGCTCGGAATTGGAGGGTCCATTCGAGTTGTAGCTGTTATAGGATGATGTTGGATTGGGTCACTGTAGCAGTTACATTGTTTCTAATCAATTCTTGTGATTTTTCCCAGCACTGAATGACTTGGAATTGGAGGATCCAATCAAGTCCCCTTTCATCTTCTTGAGACCCTGAACCAAGAAGATCTTGCATTCAGAGTCTTTCCTCTGCAAACCACTGAAAGCCTATTGCCAGAAGTTGTTTGTTCACCTTTCTTATCAAGTCTTCCACCTGATCATCTTTTAATCAACCCACTGGATGAAGTTAGATCAAGACCTCCTTTTTCCTTTACATGTGAGACCCAGTCCCTGAGTTAGAGTGATATCTCCCTGAGTCTCCATCCATCTGATCATCCATTAAAAACTACCATGACATAAAACTGATGGGTGTCGGGCTCTGCTCCTGCAAGCAATCTAGGAGTGACTTTCGACGCTAACACCACCATCAAAAGATCATGCCATCTTGGTTTAAGTGTGGAAATGAGCATACCTCTGTCACAGGATGTGACCTTTTGTGAGACGAACAGTAGTGGCCATGGCACCTCCTCACCTTTAGAGTTTTTGAACCATTGATGGCCCGTGGTTGCTAACCCAATGGCAGAGATTATGAACTCTTCACTGATTTCCAACTGAATTTCACCTATCTTGGCCCTACAACCATCAAAAGTCAGGGCGAACTGTTGTGCAACAAATAGATTAAAACACTCAAACCATTGTACAAAGGTGAGCCAACTGCTATCCTCTAAGTCTTTCCGGGCATTGTCGAACAGTAGCAAGGCTTGGCTACCGTTCGGCTCAATTCACACCACTGGTGCCATAAGGAAGAGAACACAGTGAATGAGCCAGGGTTTGAATGCAGAATACACAGGAACAAAATGCCCGAAGGCTTACCCGAGCTAACAGAGGTGAAACATGGATAGAAGAAACATTAATGACATCGTGCGAAGGTGGTGGAGCTATTTGTTGGCCATGTAGAATAGTCATTACCAAGGTACAACCGTCGACACTTTCAACTATACAAATCACAACGCACATGTGTTATAACTACGTCATTTCAATCAATCAATTGAAACCTTTGGTAAGTGGATAAACCACACGTGCAATCAAACGTTATGTTATAGTTTTAAAACCAAACATACAAATTGAAACCAATACCAAGTGTTGGACCAATGCGCCAATGCGTTTCGATAACATGAACTAGGTGTCATATTAAATGATATATATCAAGGGTTTAACCATAACACCTATGTATTTTTATGACACCAATGGTCAAGTAGATAAAATCAAAGAACATATAAATCCAATTACCAATGTATCACAACCTCAATTACTCATGAAACGAAATTACATAATCAATCAAAGAATGTCCAATGAGTACAGATCAAAAAGTTTTGCCAACTACATAATGATAAGTAAAATGTAAGCGCAATAGGCATATCGACAAGAAGGATAACGACAATTCAATAATGATTTTAAAGTGACTTCGAAATACCAAGTTTTCATGCTTACAGTCGTGAAAACAAAAACGAATGTAAGTGTGCGAATGGAGAAAAAATAAAAGTGTCGTTTATTAGAGAATTGCGATGAAAAATTAAGGTTTGCAAAAACTGGTGTAGGCAGCTTATAAGACAGTGGAAAAATGTGAATTGGCTGCCAACAGGTTCCTTAGAGCAGAGGCCATTAGAATAGGGATATTCCTTAGCTAGGAAATGCTCGATATCGGAGTCTGAGTCCTCGCTCAACACTATTGGCTTTTGGTCAATGTTTGTCTTGGTTTTGTTCCTAGCGTATCTCGATATCAATCGAACATTTTTCTTTCCCCTACTATTGACAATAGTATTATTCTTACCTTTATTCCTCACAGGCTTCTTAACGGCCTTAGTATTGTCTTTAGTACATGGGTTGGCTATGGCATCAGGTAGATCTATGTCAGGGTAATATGAGGGTTTGACAGGGGGTAGAAGGATATGAAGTGGCACGGCTGGTCCAACCAAATTTTTCGTAACCACAACCTTGTCGATTTGAGTAGACTCGGGATTGGCAAAGCCATTCCTAGACAGGAAGGCTTTCCAACAGTCACCATGAAGGATCAAATGGTGGACGATAATAAGTTTGATCAAGTTGTGATGGAAAAGGCTACTATCATCCTTCTCATGCTTGAATCTCTTAGACATCTTGTAAAGACTACACAGGAGATAATGTGGCATGTTCAAAGGATATCCTGTAAAATTCATCAACAACCGAAGGTGATACAGAAATACCAAGCCATACCGACCTTCACAGGTCACAAACTATTTAACAATTACCAAAATATCGTGCCACCTGGGTTTGAGGGTAGTGATAGGCATACCTTTATCACAAGAAACAATCTTCCTTGATGTGAATAATAGTGGCCACAACACCTCATCGACTTTGGAGTTTTTAAACCACCTTTGGCCTGTAGCTGCTAGTCCTGTAGCTGAACTCATGAATTCTTCATTCAACTCAAGATGTATGTCACCGACCTTAGCCCTGCACCCATCGAAGGTGAGGGAGAATTATTGGGCAACTGAAAGGTTGAAACCCTCGAACCTCTGTATAAACACCAGCCAACCACCATCTTCTAAATCCTCATGGGAATTATCGAATAGCAATAGAGTTTGGCTACCGTTTTGCTCTATGCGCACCACAGGCACCATAGACGGGAGCACATGGTGAGTAGGGTGATTGGGCAAGGGTTCGAACAGAGTATACACAGGGTTGGTAGCTCACGAGCTTACCCAAAAAAAATAGAGTTAATCCAGGATAGGGGGGAAGGCATTAATGACCGAATGTGTGAAGGTGGTGGAGCTAGATCAACCCATGCAAAACAATCATTTCCCACAGTATAACCGATGGTGCATATAGCGATTCAAATCACTATTGCATATGTTAAAAGCCATGCCATTCAAACAATCAATGAAATATATGGTAAGTCGACCAAACATTTGCGCAAGCAATAGCATTAGCATAGTTTTAAAACCAAAACAATGATTCAAAATCAACACCAAGGGTTAGATCATATCGAATATGTATGAAATGATTTATACCAAGGTTTTAACCACAATGTCAATGTGTTTTCATGAAACCAATGTGTCTAAGAAATCGATGAAAGACTATAGAACATCAAAACACCAATGTATAAAAAACTCGATCATAAGGATATCATCACAACCTTGTAAAAACGAAGTCATGTTAACAATTAAAGAATGCCAAATGAGTAAAGATCTTGGAGTCTTTCCAACCGTGTGACTATAATTAAATTGGAAACGCAATGAACACATAGACAAGAGTGACCATAATAATCCAGTGACGATTTTAATGTGACTTTGAAATCAAAGTTTTCACGCTTGCAGTCGTGAAAACAAGAACAAAAGCAGGTGTGCAAATGCACCAAATAATAGTGTTGTTTTATTCAAAGATTGTGATGAAAATAAAGGGTTACACAACACTGGTGTAGGTAGCTTATAAGGATAGGATAAAAATGATAATTGGCTACCAACACATCCCTATTATCGTTAATTATGTAAACCTATCCATTGTTTTCAGAGGGATCAGTGGCTCAAATTCCTGAAGAAAGAAGGGAGAAGAACTTTACCTGAGAGAAGAAGTTGTATTTTCCTTTGTAAAAACCCTATTAAGGACTATCGTCATAGGCTGCACTATACACAGGATGTAGCGATGCCTGATCATTGTCCTCTACCCTGAAACTGGTCTACGATGTCTCTGTAGGCTTCTCTATGGCTAGGGTGCGACAATTTGTGTACGTGGGGAAAACGAGCATCTTCTCGATGCTTCTAGAAGGAGAAGCTTCTATGGTGAGGTGGCCTCCAAATGGTTTGGATCTTAATATCTTTCATGATTTAGTGGGATCATCCTAACATCCTCACCTTATCCTCTTCCTCTTATAAAAGGATAGGATCTCTCATGGATAAAGTTATCTTGATGAGGGTTTGAGTTGTCTTGTAGCTTGGAGTTTTTGGAGCTTGTATGTTGGCTTTGAGATTTTCTTTGTCAAGATAGATTGTGAGTAGCTATCATATATATATTCATAAAATTTGTGGATCAGAAGTGTGTGGGAAGTAAGGAACTATTAGAAGGGACCTTATGACATCAAGGCTTTGGTTGTAATCTCTCTTTCTATTATTTAATACATATGCACTTTTCTTTCCTATATGAATCTTATTTGTCCATATTGTATGATTCCTTGATCAGATACATAGTTTCATATAAAGTATGTTCTGTTATTTGTTTCTTAGTTGGCTTGTGTTCCTTTGCAAATATTTCTCCATAATCCTTATGAAGGAGCTTGGATTGCATTGACGAATTCAGATCTTCGATATTTAAAAGGTATGTCCTAGATCCATTTCTCATTTGATAATTTAAATCTAAGGAAAGAGTAGTGTACTGTCTTGTTTTGTTCTAGTTTCATAGTGAAGCTAGGGGGATTGATTTGTGTCCGCACTTAACAATTAGCCCGATAACATAAGGGATCCATCCCGTGACTCATTTCTAAGGCCGAAAAGCTGAATGTCGCACTTTGACCAAAGTACCTAGTGGCCAAATTTTAGGACATCTACCTAGGTGGAAATTGTGGGCTGAAATTGCACCTTGATTGGATTATGTGTGGCTATTGGGAAATATCGCTAGCTCTTTCGATATATGCACCCTCTACCCCTCATTATAACTGATTATTTCATCCTTCATTAGTTTCTCTTCTGGTGGCTTCAAACCCCACTGTTGAGTGTTATTGGAAGGTCTAGTGCTATTTGAGAGGAAGGAAGTTACATATTTTTAGGACACGAGCATTTTTTTTTATTTGTTCTCCCATGTGGACAAAATCCACCTACCCACATGTATGCTTCTTTTAATTTATGTATGATGCTCATTTGACTACATGTGATTGTGAGATATATTGTGAAGGTCCAAATTATACAATTATCTTTTTCATTTATTTCTCTCATCACCATTTACACACATTCACTTTTCTAGTCAGACACCATAGGGGACCCACATATTCCCCATCACTCTAGATGCTTGCAAAATCTCCCTCCTATATTAGGAGGAGTTCCTAGTCTCACCAACTCACCGACTCAACCATCTCACACCCCTGTGAGTCTTGTTATTTTGGGATCAACTTTGCTTGGTTCCACTTTACTTGGGTCCAATTCCCAAAATCAACCATCCACTATCTCTCCTTCACAAGGAGGGGGGGGGCGAATTTCCTCTCAAGGGAGAAGTACAACCCCACCAAATCCCCCTCAAGGGTCAGGTACACAACCTGCTCATACCATGGTTGGAACTAATCCTCCACCGCCACTCCACATGCCATATTTGGCCTCCCTCAACATACTTGATTTGAGTAAACTCACAAATGACCCTATATTTCATGACCCCACATGGCCTGCTATGCCTACCAAACTACCTTCAGACATTCCCAAGTTTGAAGGAAAGGAGGGAGACGATCCTACCAACCATATCATGACCTTCCACTTAAGGTTATTTCAGTGCACACTCTTCAAACAACATCATGGATGACTCTGTTCATTTAATATTATTTCAGTGCACACTCACAGGCCCATCAACCAAATGATATGTAAACGAAAAATCGGTGTCTCATGTGACTTTTAAATCCTTGGCCAAAACATTTTTGACCTTCTTTAAACTACCAGTTCGTCATGAAAATGGTCTAGAACTTCTCTTTGAGTTTAAACAAACCTCATCCATGCATATCACTGACCACATTCATGAATGGCGTCGATGACGTAGTTTATGCAAAGAAGAAACCACCAAAGAAAAATTCCTCGATTGGTTTCTCAGATCTCTATCCTTGCCAAATATGTGGCCTCAACCTTCCCCCAAATTGAAGAAGAAGCCATCAACAAGGATCAATAGTATGACCTCATTTATGCTCAGTCAAGATACTTATACACAGTACTACCTGACACCCCGAGACTTGTACCATTTAGCCAGGACAAACCTCAGATGTCTCACTCAACAAATGGATTGATTGGTACCAGAACACACCACAATCTATACATCCAACCACCACCTATGTATGGTACACCCCAATATCCACCAATGTATGGAGGAATCCCTTATTACCCTCCCCCCCCTTATCAACTACGATATCATGCTTCCCTTCCTTCTCCCATGAGTGGACCCTTTCCGACACCCATGATGCACACGACCACTCAACCAAGTTCTGATGCCCCCTCTACCTCAGCTTATAACTTGGGCACTAGTGAAAGAGCTACACCTTCATATGCACCCTATGGGTCATTGCCACAAAATAATCTGTATTTTCCATTTCCTGATCTTCCATAGCCAATTGCTCCTCCACAAATACAACCACACACTGGGGTTAAATTTGTAAATCCCTCTCCCATTCAACAGTTTCAAAACTTTGAACAATTGAATATGGAAAATCTGGCCCACTATCCAAATAATTCCAAAAAGAAAGGAAAAAACCAAAACAATAATAACCCAGGGCCAGGCAGAAATAAACCCCAACAAAACCAACCTGTTGGGGGGAACCAAAGCCAAGGTAACCAAAATCCTCAAGGGGAAAATAAAAACAAACACAAAGGGAGGAACAACAAAAACCTCTTGACGAACTTCCCTTATGCTCTTTGTGGTGAGCATGGTCATTATACTCACCATTGCCCCCAAATTTATGACTTCAAATAGATGAAAGATTCCATGAATGTTCCACGTCCTTCATCATCGCTTGCCCCTTAGCATGACCCACAACAATATTTCCAACAACCACCCCCGACTATGTTGAAAAACCCTATCCCACACAAAGGTGTGATGAATACCCAACATGAGATGCATCCTGCCCCACCACAGATGGGATAGTATCAAAACCTTGGGAATCTGGCAGATCACAATATCCTCATCACTAGCAAATAAGAAATTCTTCTGCAAACGCGCAGTCATCAATAAAGTGCACCCCCTGAATCTACTCCCACCACTTCGGAAGTAGCTCTAGCTACAGCCAAAAAACCTTTGATGACCCACCTCCCTAACATTGATCCCGTCATTCGTATCCCTCACATCTCATTACGAAGGAATGTCAACAACCCTCAAGCTAGGGTAACACAAAAATACAGTCTGGTCAATGACTTGGTGCAATCTCCTACAGCCATGTCGGTATTAGAAGTCCTCCAAACCTGTCCCACTCAATGGAAATCCTTGTTTTCCACCTTGGGGGTAGTCGAACCAGCTAATACTAGACTCATCACATTTGATCTAGATTGTGGGGAACCTCATCTCCCCACTTTGGTAGCTTTCCAGATACCAGTCAAGATTCATAACATCACAATTCATCGATGTATCATTGATGAAGGTGCATAAACATACATCATGTCCAAAACTGTATGGGAGAAACTTGGCTCCCCTAAGATAATACCATCCACCATCACTTTGAGAGCATATTATGGACAACCATCCTCTCCAGAAGGTCTCTTTCAAAATATCCACGTTGAACTCGAGGGAAAAACTATCCTTATCGACATTGAGGTTATCAACACCCCACTCAATTACAATATCTTGTTTGGATGTAGCTAAATGTAAGTTATGAAGGTTGTGGCCTCTTCTGTGTTTCGAACGATGATGTTCCCCCACAACAGGAAGATCATCACCATCGACCAAGTTTCACATTATGAGCCTAACCACTCCTCCAACATCAATAACCTCTTTTCCCCACTAGTTCCAATGCATATCCACTCATGGATATGGTCCCTGGAATTTTCAAAGACCCATATTTTCTAGGGGCATACCATGGAGCACCACCACTCATCCACCCCTCAACACAAGTGTGTGTCATATCTTCCAATGGAACTAAAACTGGAGATACCATTCCTCCTATAGAGGCTTCTCCACTACCTAGCGTTCTACTAGCAGAAGAAATCATACCTCAAGAATCCCCTAAGAACATTATGACACCACTTATCCCTGATTTCACCCTCCCCCAGGGTCAAATCCGGATTTGGGAGACCATCCCCCAAGACATTACTCAAATTCCCTTCTTCTACCCACCACCGGGAGTACAAGATTTCTAGGTAGCCGCAATGCTTACCCTTCCCAACATGGTGCTCTCCATTCTGGTATGGTATCTACACCCACCCGCGATGGTCCCTCAACCATCCCTCCCTCCCCAAATAGAGGAAATACCGATGTAGATTCCAGTACTAAATTCCTCACCCCCACTTTCCAGCACCACCGCGACAAGTGGGGGGTAGACATAAGAAGAAATATCCCACTGCTCCACTTCCTCTCCGTGTTCAACCTCCTTGCACACTCTGTGAGAGAGAGGGACACCCCACAAATAGATTTTTCTCTCTCCCCGAGTTACACAATTTGATCCAACTCCCTCAAGAAACCCCATTGCTTGTTTCTTCACCAAGAACACCTAGTACTACCCCCACTTCCCCTACTATAGGTAGTAAAGGGTTGCGAACCAAAATTTCATGTGCCATATGTTCAGAGTATGGCCACTACACTCATCATTGCCCTGTCGTACCTCAATTTCAATAGATGCTAACAAAAGTACACCAAATCTTTTAGCAAGACACCTCTCCACCCATGTCATCAAGTATCCACATCACTGACATCCATTATGTCACAACCTCAGTCAAGGAACGAATGAGGTTCCCTTGCTCTCTTTGTGACTCACTTGACCATTTCACATACCAGTGTCCTTCGATCATTGAATAGGCGTCGTGAAATGTCCCTTATTCACTATCCTCCAACCATGCCACTTTCTGTGATGTAAGTGATTCCCCCTACTCCTTCTCCAGATACTAATCACATCACCTCCACTGAACCTAAGTCACTTCGCACCCCTCCATGGTTCATGCATATAATTTTTGAGGATTTTCCCCCAAATCCTCCCAATTCTCTGACTCATTTCCCTAAGGAAATATTACTCCCAACCATATTTTATAACCCATAGTATCTCGACATTTGGTTTATGACAAGTGCTCCATTGAAACACAATTGCGATTTCCCCTCTATGTATTCACCACCTGAAGACAATCACATGGTGATAGTCACCAATGTTACTTCCCTAGATCCCCTATATTCTCGCATTTTTCACTGTGACGAAGATATCCTAGAGGAGCTAACTACCTATGATTTCCCATGGAACATGCTCCATCATAGAACGCTCTTTCTCTCACATGAAGCCTTTGACTCTCCTATCCAAGCCTCCATATGCACAATCGAAACCAAGGATTTTATTCCATATGGGCATATAGACTGTTTAAACAACCATATCCCTACCCCCGACTCTTTTGAAGAAGGCAACATGGCCAATATTTACCCCACCGTCAAAATTGACATTTCCATCAAACTCAAAATCGTCAAGGAAATCACCATTGGCATCGCATGCTCCCTTGAATAACTTACAACTTACAAATCTCTCTTTCAGGAATACTGAGATATTTTTTCCTAGTCATATACAGAGATTCCTGACCTTGATCCTTCTATCATCGAACATCGCATTGAAACATGGCCTAATGTCACCTAAATATGTCAAAATAAATGACCACTTCACCCATCCAAAGCTCGGCTATCAAAGCCAAAATCGACAAACTACACGCTACAGGATTCATATACCCCATTGCTTACACATCATGGGTCTCCAACCCCGTCCCCATTAACAAAAAATAGGGCACTATTTGCGTCTACACTGAATTTCATGATATCAATCATGCTTGTCCCAAAGACAACTTACCCACACCTTTCATTGACCAAATTATCGATTACTGTGCAGGCCATGATGCTCTGTACTTCATGGATGGTTTCTCTGGCTACAATCAAATCCAAATCCATCCAGCAGATCAATATAAAAATGCATTTACTACCCCATGGGGTACTTTTTCTTATCATGTTATGCCCTTTGGACTCAAGAACGTAGGTGCTATGTTCCAATGGGCCATGAGTTATGTTTTCCATGATCTCACTCGCTAAATACTCTCTTACTTGGACGACCTCATTGCTCAATCCAAGAAACAAACTCAACATCTAGATGACTTATGAGTTGTATTTCCACGGTGTTGTCATTACAATATATGCTTGAACCCCCTCAAGTGTGTATTTTGCATCACCATTGGATTCCTTCTTTGGTTCATCATCTCCCAACACAAAATCACTATGGACCCTCTCAAGGTCCAAAATATCACAAAAATTCCACCACCTAGGAATTTGCACCAACTATAGAGCCTACAAGGCAAAGCCAAATTTCTTTGACGCTTTGTCCCAGATTATGCCACTCGTGCGCATAGTTTCCTTCGCTTACAGTATCATGATATCCCATTTCTATGGGATGAATATGCTCAAATCGTTTTTGATGATTTAAAAGCAGCGTTATCCAATGCCCCTTTGATTAGTCCTCCCAAATATGATCGTGACTACATCCTCTACTTGTCGGCCTTAGCCATCTTAGTGGAAGGAGTTCTCATCCAACTCAGAGATGATGGCCGTGAGCATATTATTTACTATGTCAGTAAAAATATTTTAGGACCACCCCTAAAGTATAATCATGAGGATAAAATCTCCGTCCCAGTTGTCCTCGGAGTCCAGAAACTGTGTCATTATATCCTACTTCGCACTATCAAAATCATGGAATAATCCAACCCCATGTAGTACTTGCTTAGTTGATGACAAATTAATGGTAAATTTTCCCAATGGATCACCATTCTTTAGGAATATGACTTAGATTTTTCAACTCCCAAAAGAAAGAAAGAACTTGTTCTCGCCAAACTCATCACAAAGTTTCCTTCAAACACTACAATTTCACCCATCAATACGGATTTTCCCTATGAACACCTCTTCTACATCCCCTCGGATGACCCCTGGTATGGCGACCTCCTCTTATACATTTTAACACAAAATTTTGGATCTCATCTCTTTTGAGATGATCATCGACACATTTTTCATTAGGCCCCTCGATACCTCCTCATCAGTGACATCTTGTATCGACATGGGGTTGAAACCATACTCTACCTATGTTTGACCATCAACGAAGTAGACAAAGTCTTGAATGATTTCCACAGTGGAGCTTGTGGTGGCCACCTCTTAGGGATGTCCACTACCCAAAAAGTCATTCGAGTCGAATAATTCTGGCCCACATTGTTTCATGACTACATCCACGTTGTCAAGCAATGCGGAAAATGCCAGCTTTATGCAAACAAAGCACGAGTGCCACCCACTCTTATACATCTAGTCATCACTATCGGACCCATATTCAAATGGGGCATTGAATTCATGACTTTTGTTGGCATCAGAAGTCACTCCTAAATTGCAGTAGGAGCAGAGCCCAGTGCCCATCAGTTATATGTCATGATTTGTTTAAAAAATGGGTGATCGACTGGAAGTAAACTCAATACAATATCATTTTAAATAAAAATCCTAGACTAAGGATATGCATGGATAGGTGAGGTCTTAATTTAACTTCAGATAATGAGTTGTAATAAGGGTGAGTAGGAGGAAGACTTATATGAGAAAGCGCAAAGGTATGTTGTAGGCATCAAGCTTCCAACAGCCCAAAGAGGAAGAATTTAAACACAAGAACTTCCTATATTTAAATCACAATAACATTAAAAGAAATCATAACAATGTTACCATAACAAATTTATATAACACTGTCACAATGCTTCATGTGACTTAGTCAATCATGAACTCTTTCAATATTATATGGAAACTAGATGGAAGTAAGAAAATTGACTGTCATTAAACAAGAATTCTCACATATGGATACATCACAAGGGAAAACCAATGCTTCATAAAAAAATTACAACGGGGAGCTTAGCTCTACCAATGATACCAACAAAAATGGAAAAAATGCATACATATACTCAGATAGATCACGTTCAAAGTTCAATGCTTCACGTTGAGGAGCTTCTCTGTCAGGCTGCACATGTAGACATTGGGCAGACTGCCCATGCAGTCTTCTGACGGACATAATCTTTGTCAGAAATGATTGATAGTCACCTCTGCCCTTGTATTTTCCTATATTTCCATTTATGGAAGGAGATGATGTCTCACCCACCTTCCACATATGCATTAACTACTTCATTGGTATCTGAAAGGCCTTGGTCAACTCTGCACCTGAGAGTCGTGGTAGACTATCGTTGGTTTTATTTTTCTTTGCTGGACTGCTATAAGAGGACCCACTGATGAGTGTGGATGAGAATATGATGGGGGAGATGAAACGAGAGATGACCATGTGGACAAATATGATGGATGGAAGGTGACTGGGAGAGTGTGGGTGGAAGAAGGTGCCTGCACTGCACTGAGATAGGTCAGAGGTGGAAGACATAGATAAGGATGAGTTGGATGAAGGGATACAAGTGTTGGGAGGCAATATGGATGAGAGGAAAGAGGACAAGACACCTGGGAGAATGGGGGGATAGGTTTGTGGGAAAAAAAGGTGGAGGAAAGTGCAAGGAGCAGCGCTGACTCAACGGCAGGGAGAGGGAACAATCAACTGAGGTGGGGGGGTGACAGGGAGTGTGAGACACATGGAAAGAGGTGAGTGGTGGGAATATGGCAGTGGAAAGTAAAGGCGGTACATGGTTTAGGGGGAGGATTCTGAAAACTAATAGGAGGGTGACACAACAAGAGGGTGGCCCATTTGAAATCACTCCATTCCAGATCCCCCCCCTGCCCCATTAAAGGCAGAAAGGTGAAGGGGGGGGGTTCTGAAATGGGATCTGTGTCGTAGATATGGGCGCACAAATTATAGCCACCCAGATCTGGGCACCCTTTAGTGCTAATTCCAGACCCCCCCTTCATTAAAGGCATAACGACGGGGGGGGTCCGAAATGGGATATGTGTTGTAGATCTGGGTGTGCAAATTATGGCCACCCAGATCTGAGCGCCCTTTAGTGATAATTTCGGACCCCCCCCCCACCCCCCATTAAAGGTAGAATGGAGGGGGAGGATCTGAAATGGGATATGCACCATAGATCTGGGTGTGCAAATTCTAGCTGCCCAGATCTGAGCGCCCTTTAGAAAAATGTTCCCACTCAAAACTTAGCACAAGTGGGTTTTTTCACCCTTTTCTTCCTCCGTTTTCACCAATGAAGGGAAATTCATGAGGAAACACACCATTACCAAAATTAGTGATAACATTAGGCTCCATGGGGGATGGCATTCCCCCTACGGGCTGCCAAGGACTACTTTCAAATCTTTAGTGCCTTGTTGTTGGGCTATGGAGTCATTTATTAAGTCGAAAACAAATAGGAAAATAGTATTTACAAAATAAAAGGAGTTGTCTAAGGTTCAAACAAAACATTTGTTTAGGAAATTCCCATTCACAGGGCCATTAAAAACTTCTTCTCCCTCCAAATCCTACAACCTGTAGGTGTTATTCAAAAACACTTCAGATATTTTGAAGGGCCCAATCCAGAGGGCTTCAAACTTGTTGTTTTTGCCTCTGTCCTGTCAGGGTGCATCCCACTTAAGCACCAGATCTCCCGGCTGGAAATATTCTTTTCTTGCCTTTCTGTCAAAGGCTTTCTTGATCTTTTGTTGATGATCATAAGCTCTATCCATTACCTACTCTCTGGTCTACTGCACTTCCACCAGTTGATGAATTCTTCTGACCATATGGTCTAGCTCTACTTCATAATATTGAAAGAATTTAGCTACAGGTAGAGCCAGTTGAGTGGGAAATACAAGTTCTTTCCCATAAACAAGTTGAAAAGGGGAGGTGTCTAGGAATCTCTTGGCTATCACTCAATCAACCCACATAATGAACTTGATTTTTGAATCCAAGGCCTTCTTATTGTCTTCCAATAATCTTTTAATGATCTTGATCAGACTTTTATTGGAAGACTCTGCCAGTCCATTGCCTTGAGGACAATAGGGACTGGAATGAATCAGTGAAATCTTAAACTACTCATAGAACTTAACCAAAGGATCAGACCTGAAAGATGCAACATTATCAGTGACAATTCTACTGGGGCAGCCAAACCTTGCTATGATATCCTCCAGGAATATGATGATAACTTTGTGTGGATCACTCCTGGTGGGGATAGCTTCTATCCACTTGGTAAAATAGTCTGTTGCAGTCAGGATCCATCTGTGTTGGCCGCTTGAGGGAGGATGAATTTCTATAATGAATTCCAACCCCCATTGTTGAAAGGGTGTTGAAGCTACTACAGGATTTAGTGGAAAATATTTGAGTTGCTTCTTTCCTGAGAACCTTTGGCATTTGATACAGGCTCCAACCTCTCTACAGAAATCAGTGAATAAGGTGGGCTAGTAATACCCAGACCTGAGAATTTTTTGGGATGTGGTCTTCCAAAAATGTTGTCCCCCCATAGAGGCTGCTATGGAAATAAAACATAACTCTTTGGGCCTCCTGTGGGTTCAGACATCTTAGAAGCACTCCCAGAGGGTCTATCCAATATAAAACCTGGTCAATAAGGCAATACCTGACTACCTTAAGCTTTAAAGCTCTTTCCTTTCTTTTCCCCATTACATTAGGGGGTCTTAACTCCTACAGAAAATATATAACATCTTTATA
Organism: Picea engelmannii; assembly: GCA_009831015.1. Lineage (NCBI taxonomy): Eukaryota > Viridiplantae > Streptophyta > Pinopsida > Pinales > Pinaceae > Picea > Picea engelmannii. The sequence goes on from ML816829.1 coordinate 76,936, forward strand.
CCAGGTGCATTCTGACAATGGAGAGCCACCTTCAGACAACACAGCCTGTTGAATTTATGAGAAAGTGTTGATTAAGTTAATCACCAACGCTTTACAATTAGATTCAGCCAACAACTTGGCTAAACCTTGCCCTTTAACCAAATTGGTGGGATTTATTTCTAGGTAAAACTCAAGGATCTTGGAAATCCACTTATTTTCCCATCTATGTCAGGCTGAATGAGAATGTCCTTCACAGAAGCTAAAGGAACATATGCAATGATTTTTGAATGTAAAACATAGACTCTGAATTCTTTAAGGGCCTTGACCAAGGCATAGTATTGCTTCTCCATGATGTCATATTTTACCTCTGCATCTCTTAATGCCCTGCTGAAAAATTAAATGGGTTGCTCCATCCCTTCAACATTCTTCTGTAATAAAACAATTTCTACTGTATCAAATGAAGCAAAGGAGAAAATCATAAAGTCCTTGGAATAATCAGGACTGATCAACACAGGTGCCTCAGTTAATGCTTGTTTGATTTGGTTAAAATATTCTCTGGGATTAGCAGTCTATTTTACTTCATTTCCCTTCCTGAGCATGACGGTGATATGCTTTACTAATTCGGCAAAGCTTGAAATGAACCTTCTAACAAAGTTGATTTTTCCCTGGAAAGACTGGACCTCTTTTCTCGACCTGGGAAGTGGCAGGGTCTGAATTTCCTCTACCCTATTTGGATCAATTATCACTCCCTCAGCTGATACTATATGGCCTAACAACTTCCCCTCCTTCATAGAAAACAAGATTTATTGGTGTTTAAGGAAAGGCCAAACCCTCTGCATTTCAGGAAAACCTTCCTCAAGTGACAACAATGCTCTTTATTAGATCTAGAGAAGACAGTGATTTCGTCCAAATAGATCACCACAAACTAATATTTCTCCCCAATGAAGGCTATGTCCATGGCTCGCTGAAATGTTTCTTCTGCATTCATTAATCCAAAATTCATTTTGGCATACATGAATGTTCCCCAAGGAGTGGTGAAGATTTTTTTTTCTCTATCCTCAGGCAGGACTAATATCTGATTGTAGCCAGAAAAACCATCAATCATGGATTTCCTAGATGCACCAATTACCCTCTGCAATATGTGTTCCATATTAGGTAGGGTGTAATTTTCCTTTCTAGATATTTTGTTCAGGTTCCTAAAATCAACACAAAGTCTGATCTCTCCACTCTTCTTTCTTACTGGCACTAGATTAGCCACCCACTCAGAATATCTCAAAGGGACTATGATTTGAGCATCCAACAACTTCTTTACTTCTTTCTCCATGACAGGTAGCAACATTGGATTAATCTGTCTTAGCTTCTACCTGAATTGCTTAGCCTCTTCTTTCAGTGGGATCTTATGCTCAATGATAGTTGGTTCATATGTCTTGAGGTCTTCATAGGTCGAGGTGAACACATCATAAAATTCTTGTAATAACTCAACATACTCAACTCTCTGCTCCCTTGACAAGCTTCTTGACAACTTGACGAATTTAGGATGCTCCTCTGTGCCAATATTACACTTCATTACATCAACATCCTCATTTGAAACCTTACCCTTTACTTCAACATCATTCCCATCGAACAATCTTTCTAAAGGAACTAGTCCCTTTGGAAAGTGATTGCTAGGAAACTGAACAATATGGTGATTATAAATTTTATTTAAAAATACCTCAGGGTAAGGGTCACCTTCGGGATCAGGATCCTAATCAATGTGCAATGCAGAGAACTCATCAACAGACTCAAGAAATTTTCTTATTTCAAGATCATCCTCGAATACCTTCCAATGCTTGATATTGTCTGGTACAGATGGACTATATCTTATCTCAACATCATATTTGATCTTAGGTGGTAGAGGGATCCTAAACTGACTAGCTGAGACAGCTAGGGAATTGGCCAAAGTATTTTCTTCTCTTGGAATAAAATAAATATTGAAAGCCGAGAAGAAATTATCAATTAGGTCCCACACCTCATTTTTATAATTTCTGAGTCGAGGATGTTTAGCCCGATAAGCATTTCCGACCTGTTGAATTATCAACTCAGCATCTCCAAAAACTGTTATTTCTTCAATTCCCATTTCTTTTGCAGCCCTTAAACCTAAAAAAAGAGCTTCATATTCTGCCACATTATTGGTAGTTCCAAACTCTAGCTTGTATGGCAGGGATATGGTTTCTTGAAAAGGTGACACAAAAACCACTCTGACACCAGCACCTTCACTAGAAGAGGCTCCATCGAAGAACATCTTCCACACAGGGGTAGCTGGAGGAGGTATTTCATGATAATAAATGGGATACTTTATGATTTCAAGAGGGGTTTTAGGAGTATCCGTGAGCTGCAACAAACTAGACCCCAAATCAATGTCAAGTGCAAATATAGGATGATTAGTGAGGTTTTCTTCATCACTAATAATATATGCCAGAAGGGATTTCCTAAAAAGTCTTCTATGCTCCCCCCCAAACACGTGAATAATGGCATATGTGAGGTCCATTTGTAATGTTCCTTCGAGCTTTTTAATCCAAGATCTTGACAAAAACATGCCAAATTTGGGGGGAGCATCAACTACTACAATGTCCATGACCACACTCTTCATTGGAAACTAAAATAAGGAGACCACCAGGTCCTTGATGACTCCAAGACATTGCACTCTCCTTGAATCAAAAGAGTACAAATCATGATAGGCCTTTGTTACTTCCAATCCCAATTCTTCCATGATTGTTTTGGGCATGAGGTTATGGGAGGCCCCTGAATCCATCAGGCAGTTGTGCAACACCTTATCATGTATGTTCAGGGATGTGTAGAAGGGAGGGGATGAATCATCTCTGTCTTCTACCATGGGACCTAGGATGACTATTGGATTTTCATCTTGGATATTTACTGAGTCTGTGGTAAGATGAGGTGGCTCAAACTACAACATTTTGGAGAGGGACCTTTTGAAATCTTCATTTTTAACTAGTTCCGAGAGGGGTACATGAATTCTAATTTTTTGAATTTCATGCTCAAAACTAAAGGAGGAAGGAGGATTAGGAATTTCCCTTACTTATGGGATAGGGTTTTTGGCTACTGGAGAGGGGTTTTGAAACTTATTACCTCTCCCATTGTCTACTACATCTTTAGTAGGCTTCTCTTCTCTAGTAGGCTGCTCAGGAACATCAGGGGTCTCAACCTTCTTATTGGATCTAAAGTTATATTTGTTTTGGTTGTTGCTAGCCTTGTATCCCTTACTAATATCATTCAACTGACTATCCATAAGAGACTCCTCATATGCTAATTTATTTAAGTGAGGAAACGAGGAGGTGTCCCCAAGACAGTGGATTTTTGGATCAAGGTCTTCATCCTCTTCTTCTTCATCAGCAACCAGATTATTCTGGAGAGGGGTCTAGATTCTCTAATCATCTCTATCTCTATTCCTATGGTCTCTTTGGATAATCTAAGGAGTATTGTTAGGCCTCCTATAGTTACTTTTGTTATCAACATTTTGGTAATTCCCATAATTTTTCTTTCCTTCTAATTTGACCTTTTTCCATCCTAGAAGATAGTGCTTTTAATAGCTTAGTCATTTCATCTGTTGGAGGGGAGGCAATGGAGGAACTAGAAGTCTAGGTTTCAGACCTACCTTTTCCCTTGTCTCTGTCCTCTTTCCCCCTAAGTTTGTCAGCTGCCAATATATTGGATTCTATTTCAAGGGATGCATTTTGCATAAGAGCCAAAGATGTTTCTCTTCTTTCTCTCAATAGCAGGAAAAAGTCAGGGCCAAAGGCATTAGAATAAGTCATTTTGGCAGAGATTTTTGTAGGTTTAACTGCATATGGAATCCTTTTATACATTTTATTAAATCTCTTCAAGAAGTCTGAAACAAATTCCCCCTCTTCTCTCTTAAGTGCCCCAAATTCTGTAATATAATAAAGGAGATCTTTTTTATTTCTCCAGTTCCTTAAGAATGTGTCATCCAGAGTAGAAATCCTATCAATAGATCCAGGAGGCAAGTCCTTAAACCATTCTCTGGCATCACCATCAAGGCTCTGTGCAAAAACTCTCATCAACGCATATTCATTCTTGATGGCCTGAATCTTTGCAAACCTATAAAAAGATGCAAGGTGTTCTTCTGCAGTCACGTTTCCCTCCCCTATGAATTGGGGCATATACTTAAGGTATTCTATGGTTGGGAGGGAATTCATGGGCTGAGGTAAGACCATAGGTGTGTATCTAGCAACCAATATCTCAACCATCATGTTCCTAGGAGGATTGGAAACTGACATTTGAACGTGAACTCGAGGAGTAATAGGAGGAGATGGAGGATGGATAGGGGAGACATGAACTGGATTTTTGGGAGAAGAAGGAAACAACTGAATGTTTGGGAATAAGATTACGGGGCTTGAGGGAATAGAGGTTACCCTCTCGGTGGAGGCTACAACAGTAATAGGAGGAGGGGTGGCAAATATAGGAGTGGGGAAGTCTTTTGAGGTCCTGGGTCTAAGTAAGGGTACAACTTGTTGGCAACCAATTCACATTTTTATATTGTTCTTATAAGCTTCCTACACCAGTGTTTTTAAAACCTTGATTTTTGTCGCAATCCTTGAATAAAACGACGCTATTATTTTGTGCATTCACACACTTACCTTGGTTCTCGTTTTCACAATTGCAAGCATGAAAATTTGGTTTTTGAAGTCACATTAAAATCGTCACTAGATTGCTATGATCACTCTTTATGGTCGTTGCGCCTCCAATTTACTCATGATTATACAATTGGCAAGACCCCTTGGTCTATACTCATTTGGAATTCTTTGATTGATTATATAATTTCATTTTATAAGTGATTGAGTTTGTGATGCATTGGTGATTGGATTTATATGTTCTTTGATCGATTCACTTGGCACATTAGTTTCATAAAAACACATTTGTATTGTGGCAAGACCCTTGGTATAAATCGTTTCATACAACACATAGTTTATATAATCAAACCCTTGGTGTGATTTCGATTTATTGTGTTGGTTTTGAAACTATGACTATTGCTCGTGCGAGTGTTTTATCCACTTACCATAGGTTTCGTTGGTTGATTGAATGGCATAGTTTTTAACACATATGCATAGTCCTTTGAATAGGCTTCGGCGGTTGTACTATGGGTAATGATTTTTCTACATGGGCCGAAATAGCTCCACCACCTTCACACGTTCTGTCATAAATGTTTCCCCCCATTCAACAGCTAAACTGGATTCATTACACATGACAAATTGGAAAGCATTATCACAGGTTAGCTTATTAGTGTTATTTAAGTAGTTTAGATAGATATATGTATAGTTTAGATTTGTAGTTAGAGTTAGTGTTTTAGTTGCTTAGCTTAGATAGTTAGTTTTTATTCTATTTCTTTCTCATAAAACTATAAAAATCAAAAAACAGTTTTGTTGTCTTAGGACAGTTTGCAATTGATTTTTGCAAGTTTTCTTCTAAATCTGTAATTTATAAATATTGTACATTTGTGATTAAGATTTGATTCAGTTGATAGTTGAATGTTAAATTTCATAGAATTATTATAGTTTAAGTAGTGAATTGTATATATTAATAGTTTAGATTTGTTTATTAGTTTGTTTTAATTATTTAGATTAGTTCATTTAGAGTAGTTTTCTTTTGTTTTCTTAGGAATTAGATCGGCTAACGGAGCTGTTAAACCCATCAGGGTGGTTTATCCCAAACGGCTTGGGTTATTTAGACAACCCCGGACCGGATCCACTCTTCTAGTTGGTGAGCGTTCAATTTCACCCGTCAACAAATGGTGCTAGAAGGAGGGCCTGAAATTAATTAATGGCACGAGGAAGTCGTAAGACTCCTCCACCACCTAATCGCTCACCTATAGTGACAAGAAGTCATTCGAACCATAACATCCCCCCTCAAACATCAACCACATCAAACGACAATCCACGGATCACAGTTGATCCAGCAACCCCAAATCCTACAGGTGGTGACATACAAGAGATTGTCTGCCAATCTCTCATAAGAACTCATAGTGCCTTAGCCCATTTGAGGCAACCAAATCGACCTTTGGACCAACCTTTAGAATTATCTGATACCAGAGAGAAGCTCGGAGGCACTAACCTCACTGTGAACCCTACAGATCCAATCCTCACTCCTACTATAGGGGGATCTGGAATACCTCCCTCACCACCTCCATCATCGCCTTCCTCCTCTGGAGGAGATTCTTCTGATGAAGGCAATTCCCCTTCTTAGCCTTCCACACTGACTACACCAATGGCCAAACAGAACAACCCTCCTAGACCTTGGCTCGACCAGGATGCAGTAGCTGTACCTGGAGCACAACATCCCTTACCCAAACATCTGGAGAAGTGGCTTCCCAAGTTTGACCCTGACTCTAAATAGATCGCTAAAGATCACATTAACAAGTTTATGTTAGCCATAAGACTCCGCAATTTCAAGCATGAAGACGTAGTCTATAGGTTGTTCCCCTATACTTTCAAGGGAAATGCCTCTTTATGGTACTTTTCCCAACAACCCCATACCATCATGTCATGGGAAAAGTTCGAGTCATGATTTTTGGAAAAGTTCAGAGACGGTAAGCCTCCAGAAGTCCTAGTCATGGATCTTTCTAACTTAAGAATGAACCCTAAAGAGAAAGTTAAAGACTTCAATCAAATATTCTTAACACTTATGAACTGAATCCCTGTGGATTCCATGCTTGTCAAGAATCTTATAATAGCATACTATACTAAAGCCTTGCATCAAAGTATAGCTATTTGGGTTAAACGATCCAAGAAATCCACATTGTTAGAAGCCTTAGAGGAGGCCAACCAAATTGAAAAGGACATACTTAGTCTAAAATACTCTACTAGCAATGAAACAGAAACTAGTTCATCTTCCAAAAAGAAGATCGAAATCCTTCCTAGAACTACTCAAAGTAAAACACAACTTGAAACCTCTGATTTAGAAAACTTAACTAAAGTCGTTCAAAAACTGTCGAATCAAGTTATAGATTTAAAAAAGATGACCGAAGAAGATTCCTCGAGCAAAGGTCCTTACAAACCCCCATTTAGGAAACCTTTTTCCACCAACCGAACTAATTCAAATACTGAAGGTCTTAATCTAGAAAGTCTGCAATACGCCCTTCAAACAATTCTAGAAGCCCAGGATAACTTGATGCCTCCTGAGATTCCTGAGGAGGTAGTTGAACAAGAGACAGTTCAAGAAGAAGAGTCTTCTCTAAACATTTTTGGACACTTCTCGGATAGCATCTTTCAAGCTAACTTCAAGACAGTGCATCCCTATAACACCAGGAGTAAGACAACAAACAAACCTTCTGCCGAAAATACTACGACTTCCCCTCAGAAACAATCTAAACCAGATGAGACTAAACAGAGTCATGTGAACCCCAAATTAGATTATGATTTAGTTGAAGATCTTAAAAAGTTGAGAGCTAACATTTATGTTTATGAGTTATTGAAATTTTCATTTCTGCTACAAAAAATGTTATAGAATATCTCAGAGAATGGCAAAAATGGTAATTCAAGCAGTAGCAAGGTTGCATAGAACAAAGTTCCTTAGAAGACTTCCACTAAAAACAATCTTGATCCTCAAGACAAAGGGAGCCTTCCTGTAAATCATGTAAATAATGTAGATAAAGTAGCTTTAGAAACTGCGAGTAAAAAGCCACAAGCTACCACCCTTAGTACTCGCAAAAATGTACCTTTGTTTTTGTTAACTTTTGAAATCTTTAATAGAAACGTGCACAAGTATATGGTAGAATCAAGAGCGTCATCCAATGTGATTCCATGGTCTATATGCCAGAATATTAACGCCAAAGTTGAACCATCCACTTTAAAAATCATACAACTTGATCGAACCAGTGTTAAAGTTATAGGCGAATTAAGAAATGTGATGATAAGATTGTCCTCTAACCCCAAGGTTCATCAAGTTATTGATATTATTGTTGTGGATATTCCAGAAGTGTATGGTTTGTTTTTAAGAAGGGACTGGTCAGAGAAGCTACACGGCTATTTCACAATAGATTGGTCTCACCTGTGGCTTCCAGAAAATGGCAATCCCAACAAGATCAAGGTAAATCGTGAACACTACCTCAAGTTCACGGTCATGGATTTGAATGATCCCAATGAACCATTTACACCTTCTGCTGGTTCACCCAAAGTACAAGGGATGGATACCTTTTTCAGTAATTTCATGGTTGAGGCTTCAGCTGTCACTAACCCAGAACAACAATCCGAGATTGTGGCTTATGTGCAGCCAACAACTTCTACACAATGGTCTTATGCACCCGATAAAAGTAAAATTTGGTCTCTTTATTTTGACGGATCTAAGTCCTAAGAAGGAGCTGGTGCAGGTTGTGTTATCATCAATCAGGGAGGTAACAAGACATTGATTGCATGTAGGCTTGAGTTTGAATGTACTAATAACACTGCAGAATATGAGGCTTTACTGCAAGGTCTTAGAAAAGATTTAGATATGAACATTCAAAACTTCACCGTCTTTGGCGACTCCGAAATCGTGGTTAGATAGGTAATAGATTCTATCCACTGTCTGTCTCCACATCTTAAAAGCTACCAATCTGAGGTATGGAATTTAATGAATAAATTTTATGCTTTCAATATAAATTCTATTCCTAGATTGAATAATTCTGAAGCTGATCTATTAGCTAACGTAGCTTCCAAACTCTTTCCTGCAGAAGGCTTATCCCCAGATGCATTCTCCATCGAACTGTTGTTCAGGCCATCTATTCCTGACAACATCACGAACTGGAGAGTCTTCGATGATGATCAACAGATCATTAGCTTCCTGCACATGGAAGAAACCTTTCAAGGCACGGTGATAGACGAATGCACTCACGACGACAATTTGTGCGATTTCACGGTAATACCATATCCGAGAACTCCTGAATCGTCATCGGACATGGTAAATTCGATACCTAAATCTGTAGTTAGATTAGAGAAATTTTATGATCTTCAAGATAAATTTAAAAAGTTGGTCAACTGTAAAACCAATAGTTCCTCGTTATCTTATGAAAAAATAAACTTAGGAACTAATGACAATCCGCAATGCATTAATTTAGGGTTGCGGTGTTTTCAACAAGAAAAAGATGCATTTATTAAATTTTTCAAAGGATTTAAATATGTCTTTGCATGGACGTATGATGACCTTAAAACTTTCAACCCTAACATCATACATGTCATTCCTATGAAACCCCAAACCTTACCCTTTCAACAAAAATTGAGAAAAATGCACCCTAAGCTCGAACCGACCGTTAAAAAAGAATTGAATAAACTCCTGAATGCTAAGATTATTTTCCCTATTAGGCACACTCAATGGGTTTCTAACCTTGTCCCTGTCCGGAAGAAAAGTGGGGAAATTCGACTATGTGTCGATTTCTGAAACCTTAACAGAGCGTCTGATAAAGACAACTATCCTGTCCCACCCATGGAACAGATCCTTCAACAAGTATTTGGTTCTGAGAGGCTATCCTTACTGGATGGTTTCTCAGGGTACAACCAAGTCTTGATGTATCCTCCGGACCAACTTAAAACTACCTTCCACACCCCATGGGGCACCTACGCTTATTGAAAATAGCCCTTTGGATTGATTAATGTCGGTGCCACTTTCCAGAGAGCAATGGACATTTCTTTCCAAGGCCTAATCAATCAGCCCATCGTAGTTTACTTAGATGATGTTACTATATTCTCTAAGAACAAAACCGATCATCTAGCTCACTTACGAGCCATTCTATAATGATGTTGTAAATACGACATTTCCTTGAATCCTAAAAAATCCATTTTTGCAGTAAAACAAGGTAAATTCTTGGGATTTATTGTGTCAAGCGAAGGGATAATTATCGAACCCGAAAGGAATCAAGTCATCGTGAAACTTCCCCCTCCTACATCCAAAAAATCTATGCAGTCTTTCTTAGGCTAGATTAACTTCATGAGGAGATTCGTCCCCAGTTTCTCCGAAATGGTCAGGCCTTTACAGAATTTAATTAAAAAAGATGCCCAATATCACTGGGGACCCCTAAAAAATCAATCTTTTAATGCAATAAAGAAGGCCATAATAGACGCTCATTCTCTCATGAGCCCCAACTTTTCTCAAGACTTTACACTCTACACTTTTGCTTCTGACCATTCCTATGCCACTGTCCTAACTCAAAAGAACGTTGAGAACAATGAAGTACCCATTGCCTTTATGAGCTCTGCTTTCAAAGGCACTGAACTTAATTACCCAGTGGTATATCGGCAAGCCTACGCTATTTTCAAAGTAGTCAATCACTTCTGGTCCTATCTTTTGAAATCCAGGACAAAGATCATTGTCTCATACCCAGCCGTCAGGAACCTGTTAGTGCGGAAAGAATTAGGAGAAAACAGGGATAACTGGGTCACCTCCTTACAGGAGTATGACATAGAAATTACCCCAGCACAGATAGTGAGAGACCAAGGGTTATGCAAGTTAGTTGTTGATTCAGTAGCAGGACAACAAGAAGAAAGCGATACGTCAAACGTAGGACATCACGATCAAAATGCAATCTGTTGCACACAAAACTCTGTCAGTCCATGGTATGATGATATAAAATTATGTCTTGAACATGGGTCATCCCCCCGTCACTTGGATCCCACTAAAATAAGAGTGTTGAGATTAAATTCTGCCTCCTTTCATTTGGTTAATGGTATTTTGTTTCGTTAAAACTTTGATGGCATACTGATGCGCTGTCTTGAGAAGGACGAAGCAAAAAACGTCTTACTAGAGTTGCATGTAGGAGAAGCTGGTGGTCATTTTGGTGGTGACACCACTACCCATAAGGTTTTAAGAGCCAATTATTACTGGCCCACTCTTTTTAGAGATGCCCATTCCTTGTGTCGTAAGTGTACCATTTGTCAAAAAGCATCAGGGTGGTTACAGAAACCAGCCTTTCCTTGCAGCTCGTTTCAGTAGATTCTCCTTTTCAACAATGGGGCCCTGATATCATAGGTCCAATCGACCCACCATCCTCACAACAGAATAAGTTTATCATAACTTCCACAGATTACTTTACCCAATGGTCGGAAGCTGCCTCTTTAAGAATTGTGAATACCAGTCAAGTAATTGCCTTTCTAAATTTGAATATTATCACTCGTTTTGGTATTCCTGATTATTTAGTATTCGACAACGCTTCTTATTTCTCGTCTCTTGAGATGAGCAAATTTTCTTTAGAAAAATGAATTAAATTGAAGTATTCTACTAGCTATTACCCCCAGGGCAATGGATTGGTAGAATCAACAAATAAGAATTTGATTAAAATCATCAAGAGAACGGTGGTTGAAAATCACAAAAATTGGCACAATGCACTATTAAACGTGCTATGGGATGATAGGGTAACACCAAAAGATTTTGTAGGTAACTCCCCCTTTTTTCTCATTTATGGCAGAGAAGAAATTCTGCCACCACACATTCTTATTCCTTCACTACAGTTATCTTAGAAAATTCATGAAGAAGATTGTCCCCCTTTAGGGAACCGAATTAATGCTTTGATGAAGCTAGAAGAGGTAAGAGCCCAAGATAAACGTAAGTTATATCAACATCGACTATTGGTTAAAATCTGGTTTGATTATAACTCTGCTTCTGATAGGAATTTCGAAGTAGGTGACCTCGTCTTGAAATGGGACAAACCACATGAGGGAAAGGGAGAACACATGAAATTTCAAAACTTATGGCTTGGACCATTTTTAATTGTTGAGAAGTTGGGTCCTAGCTCTTTTCAATTGAAAAATCTAGAGGGGTAGCCTGACACCTATCCCGTGAATGGCCAAGCTCTGAAAATATATTTTGCCTGATGACGACTCATTGTATATTATGTACATATTTTTCTTTTGTTTTGTTTTCTTTTTCTTTTATGATTTTGACTTCTCCTTTGCGCTCATCAGTTTGTGCTTTTGGAAATACACATACCTGAATGCTGAACCATTCGGACAGAGAAAATAGAAAATTCCTTCACTGAAATGACTACTAAAAATTGTATAAACATAAATTGTATACTTTTGAAATTTACATCTGTGTTGGAAAAAAGTTGTTGTTTGAAAGAATTTAACTGAGTTCAATCTCTGAGATAAACCTGTCATGATCATCTATTATCTTTTTACGATGTCCCTATTCCTTAAGGGAATGACTCAGAAGATGTCTCCCTGCCTTAGAAAGTTGGTTCTGTAAATGAAACATCTCTGGATCTTAATAAAGGATAGTTATAAAAAATTCTGATGAGGTCTGTAAAAAATATATATATATATATATATATATGTTGAAAATCATAATTTTCAGCGTCACCCCGCTCGACTATATATCTTTAAAAAATAAAATAAATCAATAAAAGAGTTGTGGGAAGTGCTTGTAAACCTGCTGGGATGCTGAACAGGTATGCTGGCAGAGGGTAAATGCATGCATGACGCCAAGACAACTTCGTTGAGGTACTAAACAGGCCTGCTGGCAGCAAAGCAATGTCGGGTATATGAAAATTTGCAAATATGAAACCTCTTGACCTTAATTTGTCCTTTATTCTGATCTAGAACTTCTTGGCAGGATACGGATATCAGAGTGGGTTAAATGGCAACCCTGTCGAGGCTATAGACACCTTTTGGAAGCAGTGGCTCTGTGAACAGTATTGGGGATTTTATCTTTAATATCATGACTCACTTGTCTCGAGACTGTTATCAGTTTTCATCCTTTAAACATTGTTGGAATATTTGGTTAATGATGATGTTTACATGATTTTCTGGTTGTTATTTTTGAGTTAGAATTTTTCTCATTATCCTAATCTGAATTTKTTCTTTTGGAAGAGATAACTGCTTCTACCAGTGTGTCGCCATTGTTGGCAGCCAATTCACATTTTTATATTGTTCTTATAAGTTGCCTACACCAGTGTTTTGAAAACCTTGATTTTTTTYGCAATCCTTGTATAAAAYGACGCTATTATTTTGTGCGTTCGCACACTTACCTTRGTTCTCGTTTTCACGAMYGCAAGCATGAAAATTTGGTTTTCGAAGTCACATTAAAATCGTCACTAGATTKCTATGATCACTCTTTATGGTCGTTGCRCCTCCAATTTACTCATGATTATACAATTGGCAAGACCCCTTGGTTTRTACTCATTTGGCATTCTTTGATTGATTATATAATTTCATTTTATAAGTGATTGAGTTTGTGATGCATTGGTGATTGGATTTATATGTTCTTTGATCGATTCACTTGGCACATTGGTTTCATAAAAACACATTTGTATTGTGGCAAGACCCTTGGTATAAATCGTTTCATATAACACATAGTTTATATAATCAAACCCTTGGTGTGATTTCAATTTATTGCGTTGGTTTTGAAACTATGTCTATTGCTCGTGCGAGTGTTTTATCCACTTACCATAGGTTTCGTTGGTTGACTGAATGTCATAGTTTTTAACACATATGCATAGTCATTTGAATACGCGTCGATGGTTGTACTATGGGTAATGATTGTTCTGCATGGGCCGAAATAGCTCCACCACCTTCGCACGTTCTGTCATAAATGTTTCCCCCCATTCAATAGCTAAACTGGATTCATTACACATGACAAATTGGAAAGCATTATCACAGGATAGCTTATTAGTGTTATTTAAGTAGTTTAGATAGATATATGTATAGTTTAGATTTGTAGTTAGAGTTAGTGTTTTAGTTGCTTAGCTTAGATAGTTAGTTTTTATTCTATTTCTTTCTCATAAAACTATAAAAATCAAAAAACAGTTTTGCTGTCTTAGGACAGTTTGCAATTGATTTTTGCAGGTTTTCTTCTAAATCTGTAATTTATAAATATTGTACATTTGTGATTAATATTTGATTCAGTTGATAGTTGAATGTTAAATTTCATAGAATTATTATAGTTTAAGTAGTGAATTGTATATATTAATAGTTTAGATTTGTTTATTAGTTTGTTTTAATTATTTAGATTAGTTCATTTAGAGTAGTTTTCTTTTGTTTTCTTAGGACTTAGATCGGCTAACGGAGCTGCTAAACTCATCAGGGTGGGTTATCCCAAACGGCTTGGGTTATTTAGACAACCCTGGACCGGATCCACTCTTCCAGTTGGCGAGCGTTCAATTTCACCCGTCAACAAATGGTGCTAGAAGGAGGGCCTGAAATTAATTAATGGCACGAGGAAGTCGTAAGACTCCTCCACCACCTAATCGCTCACCTATAGTGACAAGAAGTCATTCGAACGATAACATCCCCCCTCAAACAACAACCACATCAAATGATGATCCACGGATCACAGTTGAGCCAGCAACCCCAAATCCTACAGGTGGTGACATACAAGAGATTGTCCGCCAATCTCTCATAAGAACTCATAATGCCTTAGCCCATTTGAGGCAACCAAATCGACCTTTGGACCAACCTTTAGAATTCTCTGATATCAGAGAGAATCTTGGAGGAACTAACCTCACTGTGAACCCTACAGATCCAATCCTCACTACTTCTATAGGGGGATCTGGAATACCTCCCTCACCACCTCCATCATCGCCTTCCTCCTCTGGAGGAGATTCTTCTAACAAAGGCAATTCCCCTTCTTAACCTTCCACACTGACTACACCAATGGCCAACCAGAACAACCCTGCTAGACCTTGGCTCGACCAAGATGCAGTAGTTGTACCTGGAGCACAACATCCCTTACCCAAACATCCGGAGAAGTGGCTTCCCAAGTTTGACCCTGACTCTAAACAGATTGCTGAAGATCACATTAAAAAGTTTATGTTAGCCATAAGACTTCGCAATTTCGAGAATGAAGACGTAGTCTATAGGTTGTTCCCCTGTAATTTCGAGGGAAATGCCTCTACATGGTACTTTTCCCAACAACCCCATACCATCATGTCATGGGAAAAGTTCGAGTCATGCTTTTTGGAAAAGTTCAGAGACGGTAAGCCTCCAGAAGTCCTAGTCATGGATATTTATAACTTAATAATGAACCCTAAAGAGAAAGTTAAAGACTTCAATCAAATATTCTTAACACTTAAGAACCAAATCCCTGCGGATTCCATGCCTGACAAGAATCTTGTAATAGCATACTATACTAAAGCCTTGCATCAAAGTATTGCTATTTGGGTTAAACGATCCAAGAAATACACGTTGTTAGAAGCCTTAGAGGAGGCCAACCAAATTGAAAAGGACATACTTAGTCTAAAATACTCTACTAGCAATGAAACAGAAACTAGTTCATCTTCCAAAAAGAAGATTGAAATCCTCCCTAGAACTACTCAAAGTAAAACACAACTTGAAACCTATGATTTAGAAAACTTAACTAAAGTCGTTCAAAAACTGTCGAATCAAGTTATAGATTTAAAAAAGACGACCGAAGAAGATTCCTCGAGCAAAGGGCCTTACAAACCCCCATTTAGGAAACCTTTTTCCACCAACCGACCTAATTAAAATACTGCAGGTCTTAATCTAGAAAGTCTGCAATACGCCCTTCAAACAATTCTAGAAGCCCAAGATAACTTGATGCCTCCTGAGATTCCTGAGGAGGTAGTTGAACAAGAGACAGTTCAAGAAGAAGAGTCTTCTCCAAACATTTTTGGACACTTCTCGGATAGCATCTTTCAAGCTAACTTCGAGACAGTGCATCCCTATAACACCAGGAGTAAGACAACAAACAAACCTTCAGCTGAAAATACTACGACTTCCCCTCCAAAAAAATCTAAACCAGCTGAGACTAAACAGAGTCATGTGAACCCCAACTTAGATTATGATTTAGTTGAATATCTTAAAAAGTTGAGAGCTAACATTTATGTTTATGAGTTATTGAAATTTTCATTTCTGCTACAAAAAATGTTGCAGAATATCTCAGAGAATGGCAAAAATGGTAATTCAAGCAGTAGCAAGGTTGCGCAGAACAAAGTTGCTCAGAAGACTTCCACTAAAAACAATCCTGATCCTCAAGACAAAGGGAGCCTTCCTATAAATAATGTAAATAATGTAGATAAAGTAGCTTTAGAAACTGCGAGTAAAAAGCCACAAGCTACCACCCTTAGTACTCGCAAAAATGTACCTCTGTTTTTGTTAACTTTCGAAATCTTTAATAGAAACATGCACAATTGTATGGTAGACTCAAGAGCGTCATCCAATGTGATTCCATGGTCTGTATGCCAGAAGATTAACGCCAAAGTTGAACCATCCACTTTAAAAATCATACAACTTGATCGCACCAGTGTTAAAGTTGTAGGCGAATTAAGAAATGTGATGATAAGATTGTCCTCTAACCCCAAGGTTCATCAAGTTATTGATATTATTGTTGTGGATATTCTAGAAGTGTATGATTTGTTTTTAAGCAGGGACTAGTCGGAGCATCTACACGGCTATTTCACGATAGATTGGTCTCACCTGTGGCTTCCAGAAAATGACAAGCCTAACAAGATCAAGGTAAATCGTGAACACTACCTCAAGTTCATGGTCATGGATTTGAACGATCCCAACGAACCATTTACACCTTCTGCTGATTCACCCAAAGTACGAGGGATGGATACCTTTTTCAGTAATTTCATGGTTGAGGCTTCAACTATCACTAACCCAGAACAACAGTCTGAGATTGTGGCATATGTGCAGCCAACAACTTCTACACAACGGTCTCATGCACCCGATAAAAGTAAAATTTGGTCTCTTTGTTTTGACGGATCTAAGTCCAAAGAAGGAGTTGGTGTAGGCTACGTTATCATCAATCAGGTAGGTAACAAGACATTGATTTCATGTAGGCTTGAGTTTGAATGTACTAATAACACTGCAGAATATGAGGCTTTACTGCAAGGTCTTAGAAAAGATTTAGATATGAACATTCAAAACTTCACCGTATTTGGCGACTCTGAAATCGTGGTTAGATAGGTAATAGATTCTATCCACTGTCTGTCTCCGCATATTAAAAGATACCAATCTGAGGTATGGAATTTAATGAATAAATTTTCTGCTTTCAATATAAATTCTATTCCTAGATTGAATAATTCTGAAGCTGATCTATTAGCTAACATAGCTTCCAAACTCTTTCCTGGAGAAGGCTTATCCCCAGATGCATTCCCCATCGAACTGTTTTTTAGGCCATCTGTTCCTGACAACATCACGAACTGGAGAGTCTTCGATGATGATCAACAGATCATTAGCTTCTTGCACATGGAAGAAACCTTTCAAGGCGTGGTGATAGACGAATGCACTCACGATGACAATTTGCGCGATTTCACGGTAATACCATATCCGAGAACTCCTGAATCGTCATCGGACATGGTAAATTCGATCCCTAAATCTGTAGTTAGATTAGAGAAATTTTACGATCTTCAAGATAAATTTAAAAAGTCGGTCAACTGTAAAACCAATAGTTCCTCGTTATCTTATGAAAAAGTAAACTTAGGAACTAATGACAATCCGCAATGCATTAATTTAGGGTTGGGGTGTTCGCAACAAGAAAAAGATGCATTTATTAAATTGTTCAAAGGATTTAAATATGTCTTTGCATGGACGTATGATGACCTTAAAACTTTCAACCCTAACATCATACAACATGTCATTCCTATGAAACCCCAAACCTTACCCTTTCAACAAAAATTGAGAAAAATGCACCCTAAGCTCGAACCGACTGTTAAAAAAGAATTGAATAAACTCCTGAATGATAAGATTATTTTCCCTATTAGGCACACTCAATGGGTTTCTAACCTTGTCCCTGTCCGAAAGAAAAGTGGGGAAATCCGACTATGTGTCGATTTCTGAAACCTTAACAGAACGTCTGATAAAGACAACTATCCTGTCCCACCCATGGAACAGATTCTTCAACAAGTATTTGGTTTTGAGAGGCTATCCTTACTGGATGGTTTCTCGAGGTACAACCAAGTCCTGATGTCTCCTCCGAACCAACTTAAAACTACCTTCCACACCCCATGGGGCACCTACGCTTATTGAAAAAATCCCTTTGGATTGATTAATGTCGGTGCCACTTTCCAAAGAGAAATGGACATTTCTTTCCAAGGCCTAATCAATCATCCCATCGTAGTTTACTTAGATGATGTTACTTTATTCTCTAAGAACAAAACCGATCATCTAGCTCACTTACAAGCCATTCTACAGTGATGTCTTAAATACGGCATTTCCTTGAATCCTAAAATATCCATTTTTGCAGTAAAACAGGGTAAATTCTTGGGATTTATTGTGTCAAGCAAAGGGATGATTATCGACCCCGAAAGGACTCAAGTCATCGTGAAACTTCCCCCTCCTACATCCAAAAAATCTATGCAGACTTTCTTAGTCCAGATTAACTTCATGAGGAGATTCGTCCCCAGTTTCTCCGAAATGGTCAGGCCTTTACAGAATTTAATTAAGAGAGACACCCAATATCACTGGGGACCCCTAAAAAATCAATCTTTTAATGCAATAAAGAAGGCCATAATAGACACTCCTTCTCTCATGAGCCCCAACTTTTCTCAAGACTTTACACTCTACACTTTTGCTTCTGACCGTTCCTATGCCACTGTCCTAACTCAAAAGAACGTTGAGAACAATGAAGTACCCATTGCCTTTATGAGCTCTGCTTTCAAAGGAACTGAACTTAATTACCCAGCAGTAGATCGACAAGCCTACGCTATTTTCAAAGTAGTCAATCACTTCTGGTCCTATCTTTTGAAATCCAGGAAAAAGATCATTGTCTCGTACCCAGCCGTCAGGAACCTGTTAGTGCAGAAAGAATTAGGAGAAAAGAGGGATAACTGGGTCACCTCCTTGCAGAAGTACGACATAGAAATTACCCCATCATAGATAGTGAGAGGCAAACTGTTATGCAAGTTAGTTGTTGATTCAATAACAGGACAACAAGAATAAAGCGATACGTCAAACGTAGGACAGCACGATTAAAATGCAATCTGTTGCGCACAAAACTCTGTCAGTCCATGGTATGACGATATAAAATTATGTCTTGAACATGGGTCAGCCCCCCGTCACTTGGATCCCACTAAAATAAGAGTGTTGAGATTAAATTTTGCCTCCTTTCATTAGGTTAATGGTATTTTGTTTCGTTAAAACTTTGATGGCGTACTGATGCGTTGTCTTGAGAAGGACGAAGCAGAAAACGTCTTACTAGAGTTGCATGTAGGAGAAGCTGGTGGTAATTTTGGTGGTGACACCACTACCCATAAGGTTTTAAGAGTCGGTTATTACTGGCCCACTCTTTTTAGAGATGCCCACTCCTTGTGTCGTAAGTGTACCATTTGTCAAAAAGCATCAGGGCGGTTACAGAAACCAGCCTTTCCTTGCAGCTCGTTTTAATAGATTCTCCTTTTCAGCAGTGGGGCCCTGATATCATAGGTCCAATCAACCCACCATCCTCACAATAGCATAAGTTTATCATAACTTCCACAGATTACTTTACCCAATGGTCGGAAGCTGCCTCTTTAAGAACTATGAATACCAGTCAAGTAATTGCCTTTCTAAATTTGAATATTATCACTCGTTTTGGTATTTCTGATTGTTTAGTATTCGACAACGCTTCTTATTTCTCGTCTCTTGAGATGAGAAAATTTTCTTTAGAAAAAGGAATTAAATTGAAGTATTCTACTAGCTATTACCCCCGGGAAAATGGATTGGCAGAATCAACAAATAAGAATTTGATTAAAATCATCAAGAGAACGGTGGTTGAAAATCACAAAAATTGGCACAATGCACTGTTAAACGCGTTGTGGGATGATAGGGTAACACCAAAAGATTTTGTAGGTAACTCCCCCTTTTTTCTCATTTATGGAAAAGAAGAAATTCTGCCACCACACATTCTTATTCCTTCACTACAGTTATCTTAGAAAATTCATGAAGAAGATTGTCCCCCTTTAGAGAACCAAATTAATTCTTTGATGAAGCTAGAAGAGGTAAGAGGCCAATATAAACATAAGTTAGATCAGCATCAACTATTGGTTAAAATCCGGTTTGATTCTAACTCTGCTTCTAATAGGAATTTCGAAGTAGGTGACCTCGTCTTGAAATGGGACAAACCGCATGAGGGAAAGGGAGAACACACGAAATTTCAAAACTTATGGCTTGGACCATTTTTAATTGCTGAGAAGTTGGGTCCCAGCTCTTTTCAATTGTAGAATCTAGAGGGGTAGCCTGACACCTATCCGGTGAATGGCCAATCTCTGAAAAGATATTTTGCCTGATGACGACTCATTGTATATTCTGTACATATTTTGCTTTTGTTTGCTTTTCTTTTTCTTTTATGATTTTGACTTCTCCTTTGTGCTCATCAGTTTGTTCTTTTGGAAATACACATACCTGAATGTTGAACTATTCGAACAGAGAAAACAGAAAATTCCTTCATTGAAATGACTACTAAAAATTTTATAAACATAAATTGTATACTTTTGAAATTTACATCTGCGTTGGAAAAAAGTTGTTGTTTGAAAGAATTTAACTGAGTTCAATCTCTGAGATAAACCTGTCATGATCATCTATTATCTTTTTACGCTGTCCCTATTCCTTAAGGGAATGACTCAGAAGATGTCTCCCTGCCTTAGAAAGTTGGTTCTGTAAATGAAACATCTCTGGATCTTAATAAAGGATAGTTCTAAAAAATTCTGATGAGGTCTGTAAAAAAAAAATAAAAATATGTTGAAAATCATAATTTTCAGCGTCACCCCGCTCGACTATATATCTTTAAAAAACAAAATAAATCAATAAAAGAGCTGTGGGAAGTTCTTGTAAACCCGCTGGGATGCTGAACAGGTCTGCTGGCAGCGGGTAAATGTGTGCATGACACCAAGACAACTTTGTTGAGGTACTGAACAGGCCTGCTGGCAACGAAGCAATGTCGAGTATATGAAAATTTGCAAATATGAAACCTCTTGAGCTTAATTTGTCCTTTATTCTGATCTAGAACTTCTTGGCAGGATACAGATATCAGAGTGGGTTAAATGGCAACCCTGTCGAGGCTATAGATGCCTTCTGGCAGCAGTGGCTCTGTCAACAGTATTGGGGATTTTATCTTTAATATCGTGACTCACTTGTCTCGAGACTGTTATCAGTTTTCATCCTTTAAACATTGTTGGAATATTTGGTTAATGATGATGTTTACATGATTTTCTGGTTGTTATTTTTGAGTTAGAATTTTTCTCATTATCCTAATCTGAATTTGCTCTTTTGGAAGAGATAACTGCTTCTACCAGTGTGTCGCCATTGTTGGCATCCAATTCGCATTTTTATATTGTTCTTATAAGTTGCCTACACCAGTGTTTTGAAAACCTTGATTTTTTTCGCAATCCTTGTATAAAACGACGCTATTATTTTGTGCGTTCRCACACTTACCTTGGTTCTCRTTTTCACGACTGCAAGCATGAAAATTTGGTTTTCGAAGTCACATTAAAATCGTCACTAGATTGCTATGATCACTCTTTATGGTCGTTGCRCCTCCAATTTACTCATKATTATACAATTGGCAAGACCCYTTGGTCTGTACTCATTTGGCATTCTTTGATTGATTATATAATTTCATTTTATAAGTGATTGARTTTGTGATGCATTGGTGATTGGATTTATATGTTCTTTGATCGATTCACTTGGCACATTGGTTTCATAAAAACACATTTGTATTGTGGMAAGAMCCTTGGTATAAATAATTTCATACAACACATAGTTTATATAATCAAACCCTTGGTGTGATTTCGATTTATTGCGTTGGTTTTGAAACTATGCCTATTGCTCGCGCGAGTGTTTTATCCACTTACCATAGGTTTCGTTGGTTGATTGAATGGCATAGTTTTTAACACATATGCATAGTCATTTGAATACACGCCAGCGGTTGTACTATGGGTAATGATTGTTCTACATGGGCCAAAATAGCTCCACCACCTTCGCACATTCTATCATAAATGTTTCCCCCTATCCCGGGTCACCCCTGGTGCTTTCGGGTAAGCCTGTGAGCATTCTTCCCTTGCATATACTATGTTCAAACCCTAACCCCTGCACCTTGCTCACCGTGTGCTCCTCTCTATGGCACCGGTTGCCCACATGGAGCTGAATGGTAACCAAGATCTGTTGTTATTTGATAACGCCCGTAAGGATTTAGAAAACAATGGTTGGCTGGTGTGTATACAGAGGTTCAAGGGTTTCAATCTTTTTGTTGCACAAAAATTCTCCCTTACCTTTGACGGGTGCAGGGCTAAAGTAGGTGACATACAGCTTGAGCTGAATGAATAATTCATAAGCTCTTCTACAGGATTATCGGCCACAGGGGAAAGATGGTTCAAAAACTCCAAAGTCGATGAAGTGTCATGTCCTTTTCTATTCATATCACAAAATATTACATCCTGTGACAAAGGTATGCCTATTTCCACCCTTAAACCCAAGTGGCATGATCTTTTGATAATGGTTAAACAATTTGTGACCTGTGAAGGTCGGTATGGATTGGTTTTTCTTTATCACCTCTAGTTGTTGATGAATTTCATGGGTTATCCTTTGAACATGCCACATTACTTCTTGTGTAGTATTTACAAGATGGATAAGAGGTTCAAATACAAGAAGGCTCATGGCAGCTTGTTTCACCATGGCTTGATTAGACTCATCATCGTCCACCATTTAAACCTTCACGGCGATAATTGGCAAGCCTTTCTATCTCGAAATTTCTTTGTTGATTCAGAGTCTATCCAAATCGACAAGTCTATGGTCAGTGAGACTATGTTTGGGCCACCCATTCCATTTCATATCCTTCTACCCCCTGTCGAACCCTCGGTTTTCCCTGACATTGACCTACCCAATACCCTAACCAACCTGTGCACAAAATACAAGACTGAGGTTGTTAAGAATCCTGTGAGTAAAAGAGTCAAGGGTAATCCTACTGTCGACAGCAAGGGTAATAAAAATGCTCGATTGATATTGAGACTTGCCAGGAATAAACCTAAGCCAAACATCGATCAAAAGCCCATAGTTTTGAGCAAGGACTCAGACTCTGATATCGAGCACTTCCTAGATGGAGAGTACCCTTATTCCCATGGTCTATGCTTCGAGCAACCCTATGACTATGTATCTAATTTGCCCCCATTCCTAAAGAACAATCCTAACTACCCAGGAATCAGGCTACATAATGAAACCCTGGTGGCTTACACAAACCCTTGCCTGTGTTATCGAAGCCTGAGAAATCATCATGCATCCAATGAAATATGTGGATAGAGCGTTATTTCACTGACGTCCCCTTGCTGCAATCAAAGATCAAATCGTTAGAAGACCAAGTCACAGTGATATCAAAAGAAAGGGACAGGCTTCAAGCTAATGACAAGAAGAAAAAAACCATTGGTTCAATTGTTTTCAGGAATGTTAAAGTTGCAACAACCTTCATCAATTCCAAATTATCATGACCAAGTTGTTTTCTGATTGTCCAGGTATGAATTTCAATTTTAATTTTGTTTTATGAGTGGCTTGAATTAATGAATTGGTTTTTGAGTTTCGATTAGTTTTGTTCGTTATTCGAAATGATTCTTTCGTAGTTTTATTATCAAAAATGGTTATGTTGTGGACCCTGTACAGTAGATTCATTTTGCTAAAATCAAATGTAGTTATGATTTGGTTATGCGATTTTTTCGTGCCCAGTTTAGTATAAGAGATTCATCGGTTTTTTATTCGGTTTGGTTTGTTTGTGAATCAATTATGTTTGATAGTTGATTTGGTTTGATTTCGATTAGTTTCGTTTGTTCCTAATAAACTCAAAACAACACTGTTGACTTCGATTAGCCAGGAACGACCCTGTTTTGTATTAAATTAATATTCTCGTTTGGATTTTGGATTACATTCAACCTATGAAAAAGATCTAATTTGCTAAAATCGGGGAGTTGTGTTGATTTATAACGATTGTGTCAAATCCAAACTGTTTCGATTCGTTCTTGTTTTGATTTGATTGTTGCGTGTCTTGAGTTAGCACGATTGCTTGTATGAGTTGGATTGGTATCGAAAATAGATTTGATGCTGCTCTGTTGGTTTTGATTTTCAAAAATGATTTTGTTAAGCTTAGATCGACATATTTTGTCTCTGTTGAATTCGTATGAAAAACTCGGCTAATAGTTCATTTTGAAATTGATTCAAGTGATGATTTCGTTGAATGTCAATTGATTTTGTCTGCCCCCAATTGGCAATAACAAACATTTGAAAAATCCCACATATCTTGTTATCAACCGATTGATTCAATTACGATTTCATTTGTATCAATTTACATGCAAGTCTTGATTTGATTTGCAAATAGCATGGGCATTTTGTATATGTTTAATATAGTTCTATTAATTTGAAAAAATGATCCTGTTGATTTCGTTTGGATTCAAAAATGATTTTGTTGATGGCTGAAGCAACATAAACTGTTGGTGTTGATTTCAATTGGTTCATGAAAACAATTTCATTGTTGTCGAGTTATCCAATACGATTATGTTTACCCGAAATTGTGATAACAAATTGAACAGAGTACATCTATTTCTGTAATCATTCGATTGATCATAATCTTGTCTGCTCTCGAATTAGTATAACAGTTTTTTATTTGAATGATCTGTTTGTTTTCAAATAGCAATTAGATATTTGTTTAATAATTTGAAATTAATTCTTTGAGTTTTGAATTGGC
>ML816829.1:101653-112899 GCA_009831015.1 Picea engelmannii
AGTGCTCTGATACCACTTGCAAGATACCAGATATATAAAATATGCAGAACAAAAACGAAATGCTAGAAATAACAGAATAACAGTAAAATATCCAGCATAATCTTCACAATACACAGAAATGATATACGAAATAGCAACAGAAAGAGCACTTGAATCAGATAGCAATGTTCACAGGCCTCTTCGAGGGGGCAACCTCCAATCGAGCAGCGCTCTGTTACAATAATATCCAAGCTAGGGTTCTCATACCCTCGACTCCTATTTATACTAAAAGGAAGCATCTAGAGGAAGATCCTTCTAGAAGCGGAAGCTTCTATTAGGTCTTCTTACATCCGCCTTATTCTATTTTATTGAAAGGTATTATTAATATTGACCTTTATTACATCTAAATACATTGATCTACCTATGTGAGGGTTAGGACCTTAACACCTTTCTATCTCTAAATTTCTTTGTTGATTCAGAGTCTATCCAAATCGACAAGTCTGTGGTCAGTGAGACTATGTTTGGGCCACCCATTCCATTTCATATCCTTCTACCCCCTGTCGAACCCTCGGTTTTCCCTGACATTGACCTACCCAATACCCTAACCAACCCGTGCACAAAATACAAGACTGAGGCAGTTAAGAATCCTGTGAGTAAGAGAGTCAAGGGTAATCCTACTGTCGACAGCAAGGGTAATAAAAATGCTCGATTGATATTGATACTTGCCAGGAATAAACCTAAGCCAAACATCGATCAAAAGCCCATAGTTCTGAGCAAGGACTCAGACTCCGATATCGAGCACTTCCTAGATGGAGAGTACCCTTATTCCCATGGTCTATGCTTCGAGCAACCCTATGACTATGTATCTAATTTGCCCCCATTCCTAAAGAACAATCCTAACTACCCAGGAATCAGGCTACATAATGAAACCCCTGGTGGCTTACACAAACCCTTGCATGTGTTATCAAAGCCTGAGAAATCATCATGCATCCAATGAAATATGTGGGTAGAGCGTTATTTCACTGACGTCCCCTTGCTGCAATCAAAGATCAAATCATTAGAAGACCAAGTCACAGTGCTATCAAAAGAAAGGGATAGGCTTCAAGCTAATGACAAGAAGAAAAAAACCACTGGTTCGATTGTTTTCAGGAATGTCGAAGCTGCAACAGCCTTCATCAATTCCAAATTATCATGACCAAGTTGTTTTCTGATTGTACAGGTATGAATTTCAATTTTAATTTTGTTTTATGGGTGGCTTGAATTAATGAATTGGTTTTTGAGTTTCGATTAGTTCTGTTCGTTATTCGAAATGATTCTTTCATAGTTTTATTATCAAAAATGGTTATGTTGTGGACCCTGTACAGTAGATTCATTTTGCTAAAATCAAATGTAGTTATGATTTGGTTATGCGATTTTTTCGTGCCCATTTTAGTATAAGAGATTCATCGGTTTTTTATTTAGTTTGGTTTGTTTGTGAATCAATTATGTTTGATAGTTGATTTGGTTTGATTTCGATTAGTTTCGTTTGTTCCTAATAAACTCAAAACAACACTGTTGACTTCGATTAGCCAGGAACGACCCTGTTTTGTATTAAATTAATATTCTTGTTTGGATTTTGGATTACATTCAACCTATGCAAAAGATCTAATTTGCTAAAATCGGGGAGTTGTGTTGATTTATAACAATTGTGTCAAATCCAAACTGTTTCGATTTGTTCTTGTTTTGATTTGATTGTTGCGTGTCTTGAGTTAGCACAATTGCTTGTATGAGTTGGATTGGTATCGAAAATAGATTTGATGATGCTCTATTGGTTTTGATTTTCAAAAACGATTTTGTTAAGCTTAGATCGACATATTTTGTCTCTGTTGAATTCGTATGAAAAACTCGGCTAATAGTTCATTTTGAAATTGATTCAAGTGATGATTTCGTTGATTGTCAATTGATTTTGTCTGCCCCCAATTGGCAATAACAAACATTTGAAAAATCCCACATATCTTGTTATCAACCGATTAATTCAATTACGATTTCATTTGTATCAATTTACATGCAAGTCTTGATTTGATTTGAAAATAGCATGGGCCGTTTGTATATGTTTAATATAGTTCTATTAATTTGAAAAAATGATCCTGTTGATTTCGTTTGGATTCAAAAATGATTTTGTTGATGGCTGAAGCAACATAAATTGTTGGTGTTGATTTCAATTGGTTCATGAAAACAATTTCATTGTTGTCGAGTTATCCAATACAATTATGTTTACCCGAAATTGTGATAACAAATTGAACAGAGTACATCTATCTCTGTAATCATTCGATTGATCATAATCTTGTCTGCTCTCGAATTAGTATAACAGTTTTTTATTTGAATGATCTGTTTGTTTTCAAATAGCAATTAGATATTTGTTTAATAATTTGAAATTAATTCTTTGAGTTTTGAATTGGCTTTAAAACGATTTTGTGTTTGATTTAGACCAGCTACAGAATCGAAAGATTCTGTAGCTAGTCTTAAAACTAGATTTTTGTCAATTTTATCAACAAAATTGATCCAGGTGGCTATCAGTGGCCACCCACCTTTTCCAAATGGATCAAAATAGTTTTCTGGCCATTTTGGCAATTTACTATTTTTAGCAGGTTTTATCTTTTGGGGCCATTTTGAGGGTCCAAATGAAGGTTTTTCAATATAGAGGTTCTCAATTATAGTCAAAGGAATTATTTAGCCCCCAAAATGAATCTCCTCGACAATACCTTTCCACCAAGCTATCACACACCTAAAATGGAGATCATATGCAAAAGTTACGACCCCGGGAAGTTGATGTACTCACTTACCCAAACGGGGCCCACATGACTTTTGGCGCTTCATCTCCTAGGGTTAGGTTTTTGGATGTCTAGGAATTTTGGAATTCTCGTTTATTGTAAAAGGGCCTTCAGAGCCTCATTGTAATCATCTTCTTGCGAATGCGAGTAGTCGTCACATCTCTTCTCAAAGATAAGCTGCCACCATTCTAGCAAGTCTTTCACTTTGTATTTTTACAGTCTCTATACATTTCTTTCATTAATAGAAATCGTGTATTACTATATATCTGTGTTTATGGTTGCATCTCTGATACATTTCTGTTATATTATTGAATATCTATGATATCTCTGGGCATTTCCTTATTTTATCTCCGCTCTCATTTCTTGCCGAAAATAATCCAGATCAAAAATATCCTTTTA
Source organism: Picea engelmannii (assembly GCA_009831015.1). Classification (NCBI taxonomy): domain Eukaryota; kingdom Viridiplantae; phylum Streptophyta; class Pinopsida; order Pinales; family Pinaceae; genus Picea; species Picea engelmannii. The sequence continues at coordinate 104,842 of ML816829.1, forward strand.
ACTTGTCTATTTTTGTCCTCTCTCGGGTACATACGAATTGCAGTGATCAAATGGGCATGTTGTGGCAGTTTAGGGGATATTTGTGTGATGTAGTTTTTATTTTAAGTTCTTATTTTGAGTCAAAAATAGAAACTTGGGATATCATCCCAGATTTTTTGTAAACTGTTTTGATAATTCCCACAGGGATGTTTTACCCTGTGGGAGGTCTTTAAATACTTGATATTTTTTGTAATAATCATCATCCTCACTATGGGAGAACCAAACTATGGATTTATGATACAGACTGAGATGAAAGTTGATGTCTTGTAACAACTTTAGCTTTCAATATATCAAACTTTTGTTTCAAGTTTTATTCATATCATTTTGCAGGCAATTATAGACTACTTTAGCTATCGTAATCTATTGCAAGTTGATGTGACTTGATTAATGTGTTATCCATATCTGATCTCTCTTATTTAAAAATACAACAATTACTTTGTTTCAGTTATTGAATCACAGATTTTTCTTCTTCGTTAATTGAATCATTTTGTACAAATCCTTGCACGTAGATTTATCTAAATGTGATGATTTGTAAATTATAAGATTGTTGTAACTTTTATGTCTTGTTTGTTCTTTTATCGATATTCAAAAGAGAAATGTTGATTACTATTTACTAGAGGCTTGCAGAGGATTGATGCGGGTTTCCCCCATTCAACAGCTAAACTGGATTCATTACACAGGAAAAATTGGAAAGCATTATCACAGGTTAGCTTATTAGTGTTATTTAAGTAGTTTAGATAGATATATGTATAGTTTAGATTTGTACTTAGAGTTAGTGTTTTAGTTGCTTAGCTTAGATAGTTAGTTTTTATTCTATTTCTTTCTCATAAAACTATAAAAATCAAAAAACAGTTTTGTTGTCTTAGGACAGTTTGCAATTGATTTTGTCACGTTTTCTTCTAAATCTGTAATTTATAAATATTGTACATTTGTGATTAAGATTTGATTCAGTTGATAGTTGAATGTTAAATTTCATAGAATTATTATAGTTTAAGTAGTGAATTGTATATATTAATAGTTTAGATTTTTTTATTAGTTTGTTTTAATTGTTTAGATTAATTCATTTAGAGTAGTTTTCTTTTGTTTTCTTAGGACTTAGATCGGCTAACGGAGCCACTAAACCCATCAGGGTGGGTTATCCCAAACGGCTTGGGTTATTTAGACAACCCCAGACCGGATCCACTCTTCCAGTTGGAAAGCGTTCAATTTTGACCATCAACACAACTTCAGGGGATAAATGAGTGACAAGGATTTCTCCCTCCAATCCCAGACCGGGAGGGGAAAACTCAATAGGAACACTCCAGAAATTTAAAGTTTTAGAAACTCCAGCAAAAGGTATGATAGGGGAATGAGAGGCAGTCAATGTAGTTTCTACAGAAGGAGATGGAAAGTTATCAAAAATACTTGGTTCAGTAGTAGAATCTCCTCCTACGAAGGATTTTCCCTTTCTGATAATCTTTTCAGAATCTGCTTCGGGTGTTTCTAAAGGAAATTGGGGAGTAGACCTTGTATATTTGCCTCTAGAAGCCACGGATGAAATAGTAGTTTCATCACAATGGAGTTTCCAGGTGCACAGTAGCAATCTTGAAGGACTCTGATGCCTGATTCACCTTCAGAATGAGAGGCTCAATGTCGTTCAATCCTAGAGAAAATATTTAACTTCTTCCCTGGCAACAGTGCCAGAAATGTTAGTGTCAGAAGCCACTACTAGATTGCAACAATAGCAGAGCCCGATGCCCATCAGTTATATGTCACTATTTGTTTTAAAACGGGGTGATCGAATGGAAGTAAACTCAGTACAATATCATTTTAACTCAGAATCCTAGACTAAGTCTATGCATGAACAAGTGAGGTCTTAATTTAACTTCAGATAATGAGTTTTAATAAGGGTGATTAGGAGGAAGACTTCTGTGAGAAAGAAAAAAGGTATGTTTTATGCATCAAGCTTCCAACAGCCCAAAGAGGAAGAATTTAAACATAAGAACTTCCTAGATTTAAATCACATGAACATTAAAAGAAATCACAACAGTGTTACCATAAAACATTTATATAACACTGTCACAATGCTTCATGTGACTCAGTTAATTTTGAACTCTTTCAATATTAGATGGAAACTAGATGGAAGTAAGAAAAATGACAGTAATTAAACAAGAAGTTTCACATATAGATACATAACCAGGGAAAACTAGTGCTTTGTCAAAACTTTACAACATGGAGCTTAGCTCTACCAACGATACCGACAAAAATGACAAAAATGCCTACATATACTCAGATAGGCTCGGATGTCTAAGACACTATTACACATGATTTTGGTCATATTGGTGATGTATTAACAATGGTGTACTTAGGCTCCTAACAAGAACTTTCTCCTGAGAAAAGTGGCATTTATCTCCTTCCAGAAAACATATTTTCAAAGTAAGTTCATGGGCTGCTTATAGCCTAGGGTGCGAGAATGACCCATTCTTGTAGGCCACCTTCATATAGGGTGCGAACTTCTTGCACTAAGCTCTATACATAGGGTGAAAACTTGTTTTTAAGCTTGGAAAAGAGAAGAAGCTTCGAGGGTTCTAGAAGGGAATCTTCTAGAAAATGGGTTGGCATTCATATCGTTGTCATTTTACTAGTTTCCCTAATTTGGTGGGATCATTCTCAACCATGTAACCATCTCATCCTCTCCTATATATTGAAAGTATTTTCATGGAAAAGGTTAAGCAAGATTAATTGAAGAATTGGTGAAGGAATTGTATGAAGAACCCTGCTTGAATAGAAGCTTGGAGACTCTAGTAGGTCTATCAAGAGGAATTGGATCTTCTTCATGCAAGGACAGAGCAAGTGTGTGTGTTGGAACCAAGAGTCACTGAAAGGAAGATTGTGACATCAAGGTGATCAAGTTGTATCTTCTACTTTCAATTAATATGATACAGCGGCATGTCCCTTTCCCATAAATTCATTCTTACTTTATTCTGTAATTCCTTGATCATACACATAAGTTGACAATTGAATACATTTTTCTATCTTCACTTTGGTTGGTTTGTGTTGTCTTGGTCTTGACCTCACAAGAGCACCGGAGCGAAGTGGGAGCAACAGAGACCGAAGGAAGTGATACAAAGGTATGTTACTTGTTCCTCCTTACTAGCTAATTCAATGGTCGTAACTTAGGGAAAGAGTCATGTCCTATCATGTTTTTTTCTAGATCTAGGTGGATCTAGGGAGATATGTTAGTGTCCACACCTACCGATTAGTCCTATAACGAAATTGGAAACTCCACTGGGGATGCAACCCATTTTTTACTGGTTTTTGGTGTTTTTCCTTGGCCATTTTCTCTCGCCTTACCATTCTTCATTTCTATCAATCTCTGAGTCTTCAGGACACTCTGACAGACTCCCTCGGTCCAGAAGTCCCTTCAAATTTTTTGTCTTTTTTCAAAATTTTACCTAGTTTCAGGCCTTCTCACACTGAACCCCTTAGTGGCCTGCGAGAACCCCTTGATTTCGCACTCTTCCTTTCAGTCCAGTGAGAGATTCTCACACTCTGCTTGAAGCCAGCCTACGAGAATGACTCATTCTCACACTGTACATTACTGATAGCCTGCGAACCTATTTTTTAAATTTTTGGATTTAAGGTTTTGGTATGCTCAGATGGCCATATATGTATAGGTGTCTAAAAAGAACTTCTTGGACCATTGGTTGATTGTTTCTTAACTTTGGATTTTGTGCACGATCAGTCTTTGGAAATCAAAGGCTCTTCTTGTCCATCTTTTTCTCAACTCTCATCTCTTGACTTTTCTTAGAAAGGATATAATCTATGATCCTGGAATTAGAGTACTTGTTTGGTTAGGAGTCGGTGATCGGTTTGAAAGTTGGGATTGTTTGTCTTTCTCATTTGCTCATTATTTGGAAAATCATTGTTCTCATGCAATTGAAAAGACTAGTCATGTCTGCTTGTCATTTTTGTCTCCATTGAAAGATTGGTTTGGATTTTGTTTATTGCTTATTCGTCAATTATTGGTTTTCCTTACTTTCACCACCGTGGTGTGGATATTTTTGAAAAGTAAAAAACATTTTTCTTTTTAAAAGAATTTTCATTTTGAAAATATTGGAAATCAATTGTTGAAATAGAACAAATAGAGAATTGTCATTGTCATATGATTCGTTGAAGATCGCATTTTAAAGAAGATTGTATATCGTAGTTCAAGATTGTTCTGAAAAACTTCTCTTTCCCTCCTGTACATAGGATTCATCGAATGGAAATTGATATCTTTCATTCCTATCTTTTCATTGTTGGGTTAGAGTCTCACACAACATCGGTTTCACCTCCATTTCCTTTGAGTAACAACAACCCTTAACAACATTGCACAATTTTGAAATTTAACTAGTAACTCTTTTCTAGGACTCTATTACACCAACAATTAGCTAGGCTAGAGATTTGGAATAGGAAGAGAGATACACTCTCCAAAGCAAGAAACACACAATAGCATATTGTGTTAAGGAGTGTCAAATTCCATTTACATCATTTTGTCCTGGGAAGCCCTTCTCACACAAGGATCAAACCCGAGGTCACATTGATATTGACATAGTTACTCACCCTGCTTCGTTGATATCAGTGTAGAGATTGCAAGTATTATAGGGGTCACTTGGAGGTATACCCACAATGATGAGTGGAAGCCTCTCAAGTTGATTTCAGGCTAGATACCCTGCCCTTGGGTGTGGATCGGACTGTCAACTGTCCCCCCAGGATTTATTGTTGTCAGTGGTAACCTTAGTGGCCTATCTTCTTAGGGTCTTACACAAGGTGACTGTGAAGGGGCAAGTGGAATCGACATTGGCCAAATTCACTTGGGCTCCTTGGAGGGTATACCCATGATTATGTGTGGGAGCTTGCACTAGGGTGTAATTCCAAGAAGGTTGTCAACGTAACTTTTCCACCCTCGCCCAGCCCCTTCTCGTCTCATTGTTGCGACGTTGGATTTCATCACCAACTAGCAACTTCAAAATTAGAAGGTCTTGTTTGCTTGGTGTTGTTTCTTAGATTTTTTACTAGCGCATGTTGTTTTTTTACCCAAGTTGACCATAGGATTTTCTTCATAAGTTTGTAACTTGTTCACAATAGACCCTCCACGTCATTCACATAGAATGTAGGGCTTACCCCTAGAAAATATGGAAGGTTCTCAACCCCTGCCTACAAGCTCACCAAAGGGCTCTCCTCAACAGATTGAAGTCCAAGATGTCACCACTCCTCAAGTGGAAAGAACTAACTCTCTAGAACGGTTCCAGATTACCAATTCTCGAGAGGACTTTCGACTTCACCCCGATTCTGAGAGACATATTATGCGAGTGAATTATTTCGGAGACTTAGTTGTTTTGTCTTCTAGATCATCGATTGGACCTTTTCTAGGACCTAAGGGCCAAGATCCTTTTTGGTCTACTGGCATTTTTAGATGGGATCTTTTTGGCTCAGGAGCAGGCATTGAAATCATCGTCTCACCTGCATTCCCTAAAACCTCTGACCCAGACGCAGTACCTTTTACTACTGCTTATTATTTTCCTAGTACAAAAGCTCTGCGAGTTGACCACATCTTGACCCTCCCTTTAGAAATGGTCCATTACACAAATACTATGAGTATTCACACTGGGATTATAGTGGCTAGTCAAACCCCCATTGGCACACCACTCTCGCCTAGTGTCACCCCGATGCTTCCACCCGAATATCGTGCGTTGAATGCTTCTATTCCCACTCCTACGCAAACCCCGTCTGGAAATCCTGGTGGTCCCTCTTCTTCTAGGCACTCTCCTCCCGACTTCATTCCAACACTTCCTCAACCCCCTTTCGGAAGACATTTTTCATCCTCTTTCGGTGGAACTAATCCAAGTGGCACCATTCCGTCGTTCACACCAAATTACTAGATTCTTGTTGGTGGAAAATTTCACCAAGGAGGTTTGACTCAACCCCCCCTTGTAGGGAAAATTCCTATTGGAACACAAATACCAATTGGAACACAACCCCCAATTGGAACTCAACCCCCGACTGGAGGACAACCCCCACCGACCCAACCCTACATACAAAACATACCTCCATCCTTGACCCAGTATTGGAACCATCTGATACAACATAATCCTCAATCGACTAGGGGGGAATAACTTCCAGCTACATCCATTATACCCCCTAGTATAGGCCAACCATATCTAGGTATGTCCAATCCTATTTGGGGTTTGAATACTCAAACTTGCATCCCAATTCAAGGATACAAACCCATGAGCTACTTTCCTCTACAACAACCATCAAATCTGCCTAGGTCTTCACATTATATGCAGACCGCTTATGGTCCCACTGGTTTGCCGATGGGACTCCCTCCCCAAAGCCACCAGTACCCGCATGTGAATAGATAGTTACCCTTCTTAGCCACTTTGGATCTTCCAAATCTATCAAGGATTTTAAATGATCTGATCCATCACTCTCCCCAATGGCACGCTATACCTACCAAGATACCATATGACATCCCTAAATTTGATGGCAAAGCGGGAGAGGACTCGAACAATCACGTGATGACTTTTCACCTCTAGTGCTCATCCAAATCCTTGATGGATGACTCTATTCATTTACATATTTTTCAAATAACTCTCACAGGTTCTGCTGCGAAGTGGTATATAGAATTACCACGATGTTTCTTCGCCAACTTCAACACCCTAGCTATGGATTTCCTCACCCACTACCAATTACCGATCCGTTATGAAACGGGAACTGAGATTTTGAGTTCTTTCAAACAAAACAAATCCACTCATATATCTGATCACATTCCTAAGTGGTGATGGAGATGACGTCTCATCAAACTCGAACTTCCCAATTAGTTACTGGCAGAGTGGTTCAAAAAATCATTTGTGAATGACATCATTCATGACATCTCCATGGGTGTAGTTGTCACAGAAGAACAGGCCATAAGTCGTGCTCAATACCTTGACCTTGTTTTCTCACAGACGGGTACTCTTTATGAATTACTCCCTAATGCACCTCATCCTTCCACTTCTGCCACTTCAACTACTCCAACTGCTTCTCATGTAGTCGACGGTGTGATTGGCACTTTCCATGCCCAACCACATTCCACCTCAAGCACCAACCCTAAACCCGCTTCTTCTAATGTTCAAAATTCTCCGTCTCCTACCCCTCCCATCAGCAAGACTTCTCAGGTAAATGCAGTTCAATCTACCCCAATTGGTAAAAACAAATCTAGAAAGGGAAAGGGTAAGAATAAGGAGGACAAAAATACTTCGCAAGAAAAGAAAACCAAAACTCCACCTATTGATGATATGGATAAGTGCAAACCCCAATACCCTTGTCTTATTTGTGGTGATGATCACTACACAAAGGATTGTGCACGATGCGCTGAGGTTGCTAAGTTCCTTCAAGGGGCCCCGAAACCACCCACTCTGGTCATTTTGTCCCAACCCTTCCCCTCTTAACAATAGGCCCAATTGGTCATTCATGACCAACCTTCCCCTTCCACTACATCCTATGTATTGATGTGTACTGGCGATTCAAAAAAGAATGGCATCGCACTCACCACTCGAGCCAAATATTATTCTCCCTCTAAAGAGAAGGTTGATGATATACCTCCTTCATTGGTCCAACCCTCTCCCGCGACTCCACCTACCAACGATCCTCTTCATCTCAAACGACCGAGTCTTGACACAGTTCTTCGCCCCCCTCCAAAGGGAATCGTTTGGAAATTGGCTTTCAATCATCATGCTCATGCTACCCAGAACTATAGCATTGTTGAAGACATGGCCTAAGCACCTTCCACGATGTCAGCCCTCGAAGTCCTTCAAAGTTGTCCCACACAACGGAAGGCACTTTTGAAAGCTATCGGTGGAATTGACCCAAAGGACATGAATTTAATAATTTTTTACTTGAAAGATCACATTTCAAGGTTACCCCCTCAACTCACATTCCAGATCCAAGTGATTTTCTTTGACAAAAACATTTTTCGAACCATTATCGACGAGGGTGCCTCGACATGTGTCATGT
>ML816830.1:6811-19102 GCA_009831015.1 Picea engelmannii
TGACAGGGGATAGACTCGAGTTGTTTCCTACTCTCTTATTGGAATTCCTTTGGGAATGATGGTGATGTCTACTAGCACTTTTTACTTTTATTTTCTCCTCTGAAGGTTTGTGACTCCCAAATTTACTTGAGCCACTCTCCTTAACCAATTTATTTTCTATTCTATTCAAACCCTCCAATAGCTTCATGTTGAAGTCATCCTGCTGCTCTTTGGCTTTAATAATCCTTTCATTATCAACTATGGATTTGGACATCCTTCTACAAATTCTTAATGGTCTCATCCATATTCATATCTTCATTCCTTTCTTCTCGATGTCCATTGGAGTTCGTTCCTTCCAAGCCCAAATGGACATCCACCCCTCTTCTCTCATCTTACTGACTATAATTCCCCTGTTCTTCTTCCATTCCTATGGACTCTGCACTGGTCTGATTTGATCGAGTTGTTGTTAATTCTGCAAAACGTACAGCCATCAAAACTTATCAGGCTAACAATTCAACAATTCGTGAGAATATGCACCATTTTGGTTCAATATACACATCAGAATTATCTCTCCTGATTTCCTGGTGTTATCACCATGACAATTCTAGATAAGACCCAAGTCTCGAAAACACAGATGCACAGTGCCTTCAGAGATACACTTGTGCAAGAAGGTGGTTTGATGAAACCACTTTCGCCAAGACGCGGTATCACGTGTCTCAACATGTCAAATCCACCACTCATGGAGCAGGTGACGGCTAGTCAAATCACCTTGCTTCTCTCATTAGGTACTTCACAACCATGTGACGTCAACTGAATGCCGCCATGTAACGAACTCAAAATCTAATCATTCGAAATGGATTGGCCGAGCATGGAAACCCAACATTCTTGTATGCAATCCATATGTGCTTCATAAATGGAATTCTATAATTACCACTCCCCAAGTATGAATATATCTGTGTATCCATAACCAAAGTAATCTCCAAACTACTCGACTTTCTACTCTCTATAAAAACACCTTTCAGTATCCACAACCTGAGATACATGGACAAGGCTAAATCGAGTGAGATTGGTTATTCGAGCAATATGTTAGACTTTCCTGCAAATAAGAAGGAAAGTATCCTTGTGCACATTATAGAAACTTAATTTCACACAGAGCCGGACTCGCGGTTGGAAGTCAGGTTGAATCCCACTACAAAGGATTTAGTCATCAATAGGCCAGCTACTAAGAATAAAAGGAGCAAGAAACAGAAGAAGGAGGAATCTACGGTTGAAGCGACCAAAAGTGTTGGAGAGAATCAACTGGTCTGGTTAGATTCTTCCTTAAAGGCGGAGATCACTCAACTGAAGTAAGTCTTCAACTAAAATAAGCATGTCTTAGCGAATTTTGAACAACCGGTAGTGGAGGTAAAGAGTACCAAAGATGATAGGTCTGTTCTTTAAATGACCCTTTTCACAACAGGCTAACTATTGTCATCCCCCTTTTGTAATTTTGTGATTAATACGATTATATAAATACAGAAACATATTTTAGACTGTTTTATTACAATTTCTATCTGGTGATGTTATGAATCTTGTTTTCTTTTATAATAAGTTTTTTTTGTAATCTTATATTTTATTTTCATCTGTCTAAATTGGAGGAAATTAAAACTCAGAATTCTTTTTAATTAATGCTTCAATGCGTTTGTGTGTTTCTTTTTATTTTATTATTATGAAATTTAAACTCAGACTCATCGCCTTCCAAGCGAATTCGCGCACACTAAACTTTGACATGTTCATTTATATTTATCGTGCATAGAAATATCACAAGGTAAAACGCTTTTTCACGCACCTAAATCTACTGTGCATTTCTTCTTCGTCGTACCGACAAATTACGCGCACTACTCTTGCGTTGTGCGTCAATATCTATTGCGCACAGTTTTGGTACCACGCACCGATATTCCACATGCATTTTGTCCTATGCATGCACCATGTCAAGTTTAACATATTCCATCGCGCCCAATTATCTGCGCACACTACTGAATACACCGTCGCGAAACAACTTATACTCATACTTATGTGCGTACCAACAAAAATCCTATGCGTTAAGCAATACTTGTGCACCCCATGTGAACATTAATATGTGTGTGCTCACCGCATAAGGCTAAATTCAGCATGTGCATCTGTACATAATGATCTTCCACGCGGTGCCACAATTTACCATGCACACTAGCACGCCAACGTTTTCCCGTGCGTGCCAGCACGCCAACCTTTTCCATGGGCACTTTGTGACTCCAATTTTGGTCACCTTGAAGTTACTCTTCTGTGAATATTCGCTTCAACTGAACCCTTCTAGCCCATCCAAGCTTAGTGTTGAACTGAAGCTTTGATACCAATTTGTAACGTTCCCTCGTCCACCCGCAGGCCGAGGTATGCCACTCCAGAGAAACCACTCATGCTCTAACACCAGTCGGTAACATTCCCAGCCTTTATAGGCTAGACCATGCTACTCTAGAGAACTTTTTTGTTCCCTTACTGTGGAACATATGGTAACATACCTAGTAGTCAACTGAGCTATACCACATAAATTTACTCTTTAAACTGCATGCAACTAAAAAATATACATACAACACTCTTGCGGAAGCTTTAAATATAAACATAAACAAACCATTACTTTCTGTAACATACGACTTTTATACTAAAATATCAGTAACTACAGATATGCAACATTTACAGGGAATTACCCATAAACATACAGGAAATTATAATCAAATATATGATAAACCGTAACATAGGCATGTAAATAACAAAGGAACATATCATTTTATCATACAATTGGTACTTATCTTAGAAATATTGTCACCAAATGTGTATAGAACATCCACGAACCTCCCATCCATAGACTACATTGTTCATCACTCTCAACAGTGAGTCACCCCCGAGATGGGACTGAACTCCACCCAGGGTAAAGGGTTCCTATCCAGGCTAAGGCTCATGGGCAAGAAGAAAGACTCTATCTCAGGTGCTCACTCAACTAAAATCCTACAACCTCTCATTCCCCACATGCATGTCCCACCCAAGGAAGTGTGCCCCTTCTCTTCTCAACAGTCCCTCGGTTGCCCCACTTCCCTTCCAGGGCTTCAACAATAGGCTGGACCAGAAGTCTCAGAGCATTGTAGCTGTAGTTTATCACCTTCAGGAATCAATCCCCAAAAATTATCTCGCTCAGAGAATTGTTCACGGGCCTGGCAACCCACTTCTTCAATCCCACACCAAGCTAACCAGGTACACCAACCAAAAAGGGCTATGGGAACAGGCTCCGGAATGGTGAAATGGTTGTCTCAAGGATAACGGAATGCATGAGTGAAAATGGTCTTGGAATCATTGACTGGATAACTGAGTGTGGAAAGAATCACTATGGACTCTTCGTGGAAGTGATGGTGAGAATGATGGTCAGTCTTTTGGTAAGGTATCTCGTGAAAAGTCACCAAATGAGATAAGTTCCCCATGATATGAATGCATGTCCCCAACTTGACATTTGTCATATCGAAAGTTACTTTGGTCCACTTGTCCCCAACTTTAGAACTTAGGATAGAATAATTATCCATATGTTATGCTTTAGAAAATATTAATATAATATTCCCTTGACTTTTATCCCTCCCTTTCCCTAACTGGTGAAGTTCAGTCCCCCATCTATTTTATCATGGTCAGTCTGTGCGCAACGATGCATTTTATATTAATCATCCAAAACACAAGCATCCCATCTTATAATAACCGGCTCACCAGCCTATAACACATATCATATAAACGAGGCTCGTGGTCCTCCATACTGCGCGCACCTTAGTTACCGTGTAGTATCCTGGAATGTGCATGTTACATCATTTTACTATGCAGTTCATGCACGAACTATGCCACATGACATGCATTACCAAATGAGGTCAAAAGAGCTCACCAGCTTAAGTACATTTATATTACATTTACAATTGGGTTCGATTGAGGGATATTACAAAACCATTGACAAGAACCAAAGGAATTGGCATCTGAAGTTGACTAATGTATTGTGGGAAAGCAGAACGACTCCAAAGGAAAACATTGGGATGTACCCTTATACATTGGTTTATGGGAAATAAGAGAAAATGTCATTTAACCTCGATCTCAATGCATTGAATTATGTGGTTAATACTGAAGATACAAAAGAGAGTTCACCAATCCAAAGGAGGATTAACCAGTTGTTAAAATTGGAAGAAGAATGAAGCAAATCCCTGAATCAAACCCCTCAAAGAAAGCAAAGTGTCAAAATATATTTTGATCTGAGCACAACTGTAAATAATTTCCAAAAAGGAGAGTTGGTGTTACTTTGGAGCAAGGCCAAGGAGAAATCGTCGATGCATACAAAGCTCGAAGCGCTCTGAATTAGTCCTTACGTCATCGAAAATATCTTGTGTTTTAACTCCTATATGCTCCAAGACATGAAGGGTAAAAAATTGATGTTTCCTGTCAACAAGAAACATTTGAAAGGTTTCTTCTCCTAAGACTTTCTCATTCTCATTGTACATAATTTTATTTTTCAGTTTGTATATTCTCACTCTGACTGCATAGCCCAATAGATGGAAGCACCTAGTCATAAAGATTATGGATTCTTGACAACCCACAGGGGGTTATCATCCCACAAATGGAGCCAGTTGTTGAGATCAATTCCCTCTTCCGAAATTTCCCTCCCGTGTTCTATTTTCCCAATTTATTTTTTTCCATTTATTTTCCCTCTTCTATACTTACCTGAATTCCCCTTTTCTTTTCTCCCTTCTATTCTCCCTTTCTAGTTACTATACTTTGTCGTTTTTTTATGAAAATGGTGGGTTTGCGGGTTGGAGGACTCGCGGATCCTCATCTCGATCCATACTCCCATATCATGAGTCTGACCGACTGCTGCATTATCCTATACTTATTCATTTTTGCAGTCGTGAGTTCAGGCTTTCGTATCCCATGTTCTGTGATATACATTTTGCACCCAAAAGATACACGATATACATTTTGACCGTTGGACTTCCCTACCTCCTAAGTATCTCATCTCTCCTATATTGATTCTAACTGACCATATTACAACACTTAGATAATTTTCGACCTTTTGTAACTACGGGTTCGCGGGTTCAAAAAATTCCCAAATCCTAATCTCTCTCATCCGTCCTCGCCACCTTCACGCTTTTCACAATATGCATTTAGTATGGTTTAATGCTAATAACGCATCATGCATGCTTCGTAAATATCACCATTAATAAGAGAAGGGATCGAGGAGATTTCTTATTAAACCACATTAAATCACGATTTGTGAAAGATTACATTATCTCTCTCAAGTGCTCATTTCAAATATTATCTAGATTAAAAGAACACTCTCGTCAACTAATGGAAGAAACATCTCGATAGAAGTCATGTGGAGATACTTTGAAATTTTTTGGACGTGAGGATAAAAACTTTCAGTGGTCTAGAGCGTATTCTTACTATTCATCCCTTTCTGCTCAGAAGGAAGTAATCTGGACATCCAGAATTGCTCGTGTAGGTTGTGTTCCTGAGGTATTTGATTGCAAGGAATTGGTTTCCTGGTGCACTGAGAAATATATACCAAGTCAACGAATTATTAAAATTCAATACCATTCTCCCATCTCTCTTTCACATCAAGTGTTCTGTAAAATGTTAAAGCTCCTAGAGCCAACACTCACTTTAAAAGGTGAAGATTGTAGGGAATTCTTGAAAAAGCATGACAACGGCCTGCACCTCTTACCTAAATTCTTGGAGAATCTCGCGGCCATACCTGAATATATCACCAGGTTGGAGGTCAACTCATTCAAAAACCACTTTCAGGAAATTGCTTAGTTATTCACCAGGGTGACAGACCAAGAAATTATCGTGAGTATTTCCCTTATGATTCTTTATATCCTATATTTTATTGTCAAAGAGAAATCCATTTTTTATTGGGGAAAAATGATTTCCATTGAAATTTCTTCCCAATTATCACGATACAAAAAAAATAATAAATTATTTATGGCCTCTTATTTGGTATTTGTGATAGCACATTGCTGTCAATTTCCTAAATTGTCTATCTGCAAATAAGGTGAATTGTGAATTTGACCCAGTGACCTTTTAGTACCAAGCGTTGTGGAGGCACAAATTTTCCTTGCATTTTTATGAAGTTTTCAATGACTTTGTCTCAGTTTTTAAAGGATTGTTGTTTGGAAAAGATACCCCCAGAATATCTGTCCAGGAAAGTAAATTCCTGGACAAAAACGGGACATTGGAGAAAATGGAAAATTACAATGTTATCAAGATTTTCGGTGCTAAGTAAAATCCCTCCTTTCTTCCATGTCATATATCCGACATAATTTTTATTACAAAAGTGGCAAGGAAATATAATTTATGGCTGCACGTTTTTCATGAGAAACGAAAAAAGAACTTCATACCCTTGCCTTGGAAAATTGGGCACTTTGTATTCAAAAATATGAACAAAAACGATGAATTTGCAAACCACTTCCACAATCTGAATCTCAAGTATGTTGAAAGGATAAAAGGGTTTGACCCTAATGAAATTTTTTTATAACATATGTTAGTAGTTGGATTTATCAATTCATTTATCCATATTGTTCTAGTTGAAGAAGAATATAATAACTTGGTTGTTCCTACTCACAATGCCGAAGACTTGGAGACGGTACTCAATACCAATAAATTTTACAAAAACAAAGGAAAGGGTCCCAACAAGAAGAGTGACTAGTACCCAAATGTTATTCCTAAGACTACAACATCTCAGAGCAATGCTCCAATGACCCACCCATCTAGAAAAGTGATCAATAATAGTTCATGCGGAGGAGGAGAAAAGAAACCCCCTCCGGGAAAAATTGAAATCTCACATAAACTTCCTCTAAGGAAGAAGATGACGAATATTGTACAAGAGGATGAAGAACATCACGTCGAAAGTGAAATCAATAGCTTCTCCCTGGAAGATATGGAGCTCAAGGATAACATCGAGAAAAATTTTCCTAACATTGATCATCCAGGAGGCACGACCCACCAGAATCTGTCATTGGAAATTATTGAGAATGAGACCTTCGATTAAGAAGAGTCATTTGTATTTCAGAGCATTGTCTTTGACAACGAATCTAAGAAATTAATTATTGAGAAGAGTGATGTGAAGAATAAAAAAGGAAAATCTCATTCAGAGGTTAACCTAAGAAATATGCCTCCTTCCCATATTTCCAAAATCCATAAAGCAATCAACGATGCATTGGAAGACTCCATTCGTGGTCTTGAAGCGGAAAATACAAAGTTAAAGGAGATGATTAAGGAACTGGAAGAGACCTCAATGCCTCTTCCACTCCTTTCCATCCCTTTGGAAAATTTTGGACCCACCACACACGCTGCTAAATTAAAAGGATCCTCAAGATTACTTACATCAGCCAAGAGCTATGTGGAGAATAATATCAAGAAAAGAATGGAATTGATGACAGAAGCTTGGGAAATTTCAAAGAACATGATTTCTTTTGGCTTGAGGGTGCATGCCTTTCAGGAGTATTTGCAAGCCGACCTAAAAAATGAATAATGTTTTTACCTTGATGTTGTGGTACCCTTTGGTGTTAAATTTTCCAACATGACAGAGCTAAGGAGAAGAGAGGAGGATTTTCCCCCTCCAAGTCAGATTAAATAGTGGAATGCATGCTAGAAAGAAAAGATAAAAAAATTGAATAAAATTGTTTAGACATGCAACCAAGACATATCAAGGAGGGAGGAAATATTCAAAAGACTCACGGAGGTATACTTATCCGGAAGCACTAACAAAGTCCAATATTCCAAGTTGATCCTCAACTCGTTTTTCCTAACAAAGAAACAATTTGATGAGAAATTTGAGATCTTTAAAGGGTTTTCCATTGAAAATTTCTATGGCATACTTGAATATAATGAGGACAAAATAAACAATTGGCTAGTGGACTACTCTGTGAAAAGTTAGGATATTGAAGAAGCATTACATGGCATTTCTCTTGATCTGAGAGACTTGGAGGGCAAGCGGTTCAACATCAAAATATGACATGAAATCAATGTGGCACCAATGAAAAGTTACATCGAAGATTGGCTCAAGAATTCTATCGATAAATTGACCAATGAAGGGCAAGAAACAATTGAGACAGTTCCTGTAACCATTGATGAAAACGATAAAAGGACATCAACAAGCAAGTGAAAACGACGAGAGACCATCATAGTAAGTTTATGTTGATCACATACTTCTTTTTCTTTATCAAGTCCTTCATCCAGTTATTCCACCTCTTTCACTAGAAAGGTTTAACCAAAGACTGATAACTCATTTTTTCTTCTTACCAGGTCTTTTTGTTCTTCTATCACCCACCATCTTCCTTCTAAAATATTATTAGTTGTATTTATTTGCTTTATGGTCTATGGGAGACCCAATCCCAGTCTTTAAGACAAACACATTTACAATTTCAAAGAATATGTAATAGATTATATATTTTTTAGAAATTTCAAGAGAACTACTTTGGGAACAATCTCGACTGTGCTTTGTAACCCTGTTTTCAGAATATAAAGTATTTGAGGTTGATCTATCATTATCTTTATTTGAGCTACCAATGTGTCCACTCCGTTAAAGTTATCTTATGCATGTGGATCATCTTCTTTTTTATTTTATGTGATAAGAAATCTTTATCTTAAACTATGATGGATGTGAGGAAATTTTTCTTACTTTCTTTAAATGGGTAAAGTGTGTGATTCCTGGTCCTTTCTTAGGATTTTTCTTTAAAAAAGAAAACAAAAAGACATTTTGATTTTATCTTCTTGCAATATTTATGTTTCTTTGAATTAATACGATGGACTCTTGTCAAGTCCCACATTTTGAGAATATACAAATCCCAAGAAAATCTAAAGAGTACCACCTCTATAAAAACACAGGGAGATTTAGATCCTTGTGAGGTTTTTGTTTCGGTCATAACAGATTCAAGCATCAACAACTAGTCTTGTCCTAGATAGTCAATCCTAATTATAAATTTCACCTTTTGTTTTATGTTATAGGGTAAATTTAGGGTTTTGTGATATCTTACATAAATTTCCATCCTTTTAATACCCTAGATGTCTTGGTTTTATGCATGTACTTAACCTAAAAATCACATTTATTGCTTAAATTATCCTTGTTACTTCGTATCGCTACATATTCAGGGCTAGATGTATTGAATTTATTGGTTTTTATATGCATATTAAATTTCATATTTTATAAGTGAAACAAAACCTAATTTTTTCTATTTCATTAACACTATTTTCTCCTAGTTTGCATCTTGGGTAAAGTGTATTATTGTTATAACTTGTTAGTGCTATAATTTCTAACCTTTTACACTAGTTTTATAACAACCATTGGTTTTTTCACATTTGTAGTGTTTGGGGATTGTTTTACATTGAATAATTACTTGATAAACCCTCTTAACTTGGACCTGAATTACATCAAAACTAAATCTAGAATTTGTCTTGAATAACGACCTAATCCATAACTTGATAAGTATACCTAGTTAGTGGTCAAAATGGGAAGATAAATATGATGCCTTAGAATTGATTGTGTCTTTCCTTAGGATTCCTTGAAGCTACCAGGGAAGCCTCCCTTGTATTGGATTTATCCTTCACTAAAATGAGGGAATTTGTTTCCTAGGTGATAGTTGTAACACTTCTAATGTTCCACTCATTTTCTACCTTGTGAAGGATCTGCACTAGGGTGAAAGATTGTTTGATAAAACCTATGCATCTAGTTCAAATATAAGTCTGTGGTGAAATAAAAGACAATTAATAGAGGGGCGTTGATGGTGAAAGGTGGTGTTCATTTCATGTAAATAGACAAGGCAAAGTTAGTGGAGTTAGGAAATGTGAAACACATAATAAAATGTCATTTGAAATAGGAAATTTCATATTTTTGAGAATATTTTTGGTGGTGTTGAATAATATTGTTATTCTTATTGATTATTTGGATAACCTAGGTACATGTAAGGACAACATTGTTGGACTCGTGCACAATAACACAAATGCATTGAAAAAATAACAAACAACCCATGTACCTCAAAATAAAACACAATATTGAACATGTCATTTTACCTCACCTATATTATTACCTATTATCATTCAAGTATACCGTATGTATCATCTCTGGTACTAATGATCTCCATTAACTTCTTGTGCTCAGAATGAGATAGGAAGTATCATACCTTTAATGAGTTCTTCCTTGTCATTAATTGTAGTTGGAGGTTTGTACCAATGACTAAGTTTATAAAGTGGTATAAAAATGCATCTTATCTATAATATTGAAATAAAAAACCACCCTTCTCCCATTTGTTATCATCCTATGTCAAATATTTACCTTTAACAGCCATTAACCCAATTAGAAATTGAATACCTTCATCATTAGTTAATGATATATTGAGGATCTACTTTATCTCTAAGAAATGTGTCAACCAATAGCCAATGTCCCATTCACTATCTTTCATGGAAACCATTGTCTATATATGTCCTACAAAAATAGAGTGACAACAAGTGAGTCCACAATTTGTTTTCTAAATATCTTATTCTAAACCCCATTACACTAAATTTACGAATCATTACTAAATTATCACTGAATATCAAAATTAATCTAACATTTCCAATTTGCATTGAACCTCGATGCATAAGATCTAATACATGATCATAAAGTGGTTAAATAGTTGACTTTTCTTCCTCCAACTAGGTTAATTTAAAATTTATACATTGATCAATGGAAAGTGATGCAAAATCCCAATTATCAATCCAATCCATGGATTCATAGTCATCCCATTCACCACTATTACATGGGCCACATATGCAAGAAATAGTTTTCATCCATATTTTGACTACAGTGTTGTATAAGGTTCAAACTAAATGAAATCTATGAGTGCACAAACTATGTTGTAATAATAAGTGAGATGTATCTACACTAACCACCTCCCGAAAATATATTTGCACTTCCTTTCCTTGCAAATTCCTTTTTCCTTCTTATTCCCTCTACTATTACTGAAGAATATTATTCAACTACAAATTTTTCATCTTAAATAAGGGAATCTGTCATAAACCTCAATTCTTCCCTACATGATGCACCTTTCATGCATTCATGATCCGAAATCAGATCCAGAAGCCTGACAGGGCTTGAAAAATGCTCAAAAATGAAAGTGCTCGGAATGCGACGAAACCTATGCCACTGCGTCCGTCTCGTCTTCCTGATTCTGGCGGTATATTTACTTTGTCAAACGGACTCCGTATGGAGAAGATATCGCGTTCTGTCCGATAAGTCAAACAGGCAAAAAAAATTGTTGACTGTACAGTCCGTATAGTCCATACAGTCTGACATGGCAGGCCATACGACCGTATGATGATGTGTTAGTTGTTGACATGGCAGTCATTGGCTGACATGGTCGAATGGAAAGTCGACACGTGGCATCTCATTGGTTAATGGTAAGGTGCCACGTGGCACCCCTTTATTGGTTAATGGCTTGTTATATAAAATTTTATGTGGAGTCCATGGGATTTCAACCCCAGACCTCCCCCTATGGTCAACGCCTTTGCAAAGTCCGCCCTGCCAACAGGCCACGCCTTGTTTCTTATTTGATATGCGGGTTTTTAATTATTTGAATTTGGTTTATGTGACCATTGGCAGGGGGTCGGGCCGAGGCTTAGCCCCAGCCCGCGGTCCTTTGTATTAACCATGTGACCATTACATATTTGGTTGAGCGCGAATGTAAACTGAGCCGCGGTTATGTTGGTTACACATACGACCATACACGTTATCAAATGGCGCACGGGGTTTATAAAAATGTAACCCGTGGTTTTATTTTATCATATGACCATTGTAAACGAAGGTTTGGTGTGCGTGGGGTTCAACACATAGCCCTGGTTCTATTGCATGTGTTATATGACCTTTGGCTATACAGAAAGGTGCGCGGGCGGTTTCAAATGGTTGTTGCAGTTAGCCTTTTTATTATAGCGCGAGGTCCTATGACCCATATGCCCAGGTGCTTAGGCGGTTAGGGGCTGGCGCGCCCTTAACCGTCCTACAGTTTTCACCGTTGGCGTGGTTGCGCATGGTGATGGGTTTTCATGCTTTATATTGCATGTGTGCCAGGTTCATTTAACGAGGGTGCAATTTGTAGATACAGAGACATCAAGCTTCAAGGGGAAAACTTCCAGGAGGCCTAACTTCTTCGTTTTTCGACCGATTGAGGTGCCAAAAGAGCCCAGATAGGGGTTTTTGGATGATCTGAAGCCAAAGGAGCAGTCAGAGTAGATTTATACTGAAGGGAAACC
>ML816830.1:30754-51288 GCA_009831015.1 Picea engelmannii
TGTCATTAGCAATGTTTTCTACATGGATGATAGTGGCTTCAGTAAGATGTAACAGGGTTCAAATGGCTAACAATATACTGCCAGTTGTCATGATTGTGTTACAGTTGATCTTTATGAGACAGGTGCACAGGACAGAGTTCAGAGACAGAGAGCAAGTCGGGTGGCCTATCCCAAGCTTGTTGATTGGTCAGTAACCTTTTGGGGACCAAAAGGTTTTATTGTGGGGAGGTGTGATCCGAAATCGGATCCAGAAGCCTGACAGGGCTTGAAAAATGCTCAAACATGAAAGTTCTTGGAATGCGACAAAACCTATGCCATTGCGTCTGTCTCATCTTCCTGATTCTGGTGGTATATTTACTTTGTCAAACGAACTCCGTATGGAGAAGATATCGCGTTCTGTCCGATAAGTCAAACAGGCAAAAACAATTGCTGGTTGTACAGTCCGTACAGTCTGACGTGGCAGGCCGTATGACCATACGATGATGTGTCAGCTGGTGATGTGGCAGTCATTTATTGGCTGACATGGTCGAATGGGAAGTGGACACGTGGCATCTCATTGGTTAATGGTAAGGTGCCACGTGGCCCAATAATGGGCTGCCATGTGGCACCCCTTTATTGGTTAATGGCTTGTTATATAAAATTTTATGTCGAGTCTGTGGGATTTGAACCCCGGACCTCCCCCTATGGTCAACGCCTTTGCAAAGTCCGCCCTGCCAATGGGCCACGCCTTGTTGCTTATTTGATATGCGGGTTTTTAGTTATTTGAATTTGGTTTATGTGACCATTGGCGGGGGGTCGGGTCGGGGCTTAGCCCTAGCCCGCGTTCCTTTGTATTAACCATGCGACCATTACATATTTGGTTGTGCTCGAATGTTGGTTACACATACGACCATACCCGTTATCAAATGGCGCGCGGGGTTTATAAAAATGTAACCCGTGGTTTTATTTTATCATATGACCATTGTAAACGGAGGTTTGGTGTGCGCGGGGTTTAACACATAGCCCTGATTCTATTGCATGTGTTATATGACCTTTGGCTATACGAAAAGGTGCGCGGGCGGTTTCAAATGGTTGTTGCAGTTAGCCTTTTTATTATAGCACGAGGTCCTATGACCCATATGCCCAGGTGCCTAGGCGGTTAGGGGCTGGTGCGCCCTTAACCATCCTACGTTTTGCACCATTGGCGTGGTTGTTCCCGGTGTTGGGTTTTCACGCTTTATATTGCGTGTGTTCTAGGTTCATTTATTGAGGTTTCAATTTGTAGATGCAGAGACAGCAAGCTTGAAGGGGAAAACTTTTAGGAGGCCTAACTTCTTCGTTTTTCGACCGATTGAGGTGCCGAAAGAGCCCAGATAGGGGTCTTTGGACGGTCTGAAGCCAAAGGAGCAGTCAGAGTAGATTTATACTAAAGGAATCCAAGATAAATCCATTTTGACGCAGAGACGCTTTTGAGGAGGAGACGTTGTCGGACCATTTCTGGGAGCTCCGGACGTCCGTTTTGCGTGTCGTTTTCTTTGCAAGGTTCTTGAGATCTGGAAGAAAATGACCAGATCAGTATTGTATCCATTTGGCATTGCAGCGATGTAATTTTGAGAATTTTAACAGAAATAAAGAAGCCTCCCCCACAGAGAAAAAGGCCCGGAGACGTAGGCAAAGTTGTGCCAAACTCTGTTATCAATCTGTGTTTTATGGTTCGTTGTCTTTTATTGCATTTCAGATCTGCACATATGTATATGGCTGTTATAATTCCTCTTATTTCCTCATTCTTTCACTAAGTTTATCAAATGGTTAATTAACGCATGCAAAATTAAAACTCAACCATAAGTCATTAAAAGATCCTACAGATCAATTCACCATCTCTATCTAACTAATCCAATGTTAATACATTCATATATTATTCTCCTTCAAGTGATTGTAGAACAACTAAAATAAATGTTGTACATAAGTGAAGTCATGGTACCTATTGTCACTTATGTAGAAGTGATACTCCTTCAACATTACACTTTTGTCTTCATTTGATCCAAGTGGATATTGGTGGTCGTCCACCTATTCCAACTGGCTCCTCTTGATAGTTTTTAGTTCAACACGTTCTTCTGTACTTCTTTGTAATTGTGGGTTATACACTTATGGGGATGTCTAAAGCCATACACATATTCTAGGTGGATACTGGTGGCCTCCCACCTAATCCAATTGGCTTATTATGTATGTTTTCATGTCAGCACATATTGTTGTACTTCCAGGGTCGTTTTGGGGCCCTACACAATGATTTTTTTGTTTTTCCATAATTAAATTGTAGATGGAGTCAAAGTTTGACCGTTTAATGTGTATATTTATAAAAGACCTTTCTAATGGGCTATCACGCACCTAAAACAGAGTTTGTATGCAAAAGTTACGACCTTGGTTAGTTGAGGTACCAACTTACCCATAGGGGCCCACATAACTTTTGGTGTTTCATCTCCTAGGGTTAGGTTTTTGGATGTCCAAGGTTTTGGAATTCACGAGTAATATCAAAAAGGCCTCTGGAGCCTCATTGTAATCATTCTTCTCAGACATATGTGTGTAGCATCCACATATCTTCTCAGATATAGCTACCATCATTCAAGCAAGTGTTTCAGTTTTACAATTTCATCTTATTTCATTTATTCAATAGAAGATGTTGTTCACTAGATATCTCTGTTGTTCTTCATATCTCTATGTTTATTGTATTCAGTCTTTCAATTAGTTAGTTCCACTCCTAAATCTATATCAGTGGTATTAGAGTGGTTTGCTCTTCATTTCTTTTTCTTCATGCATGTCCTCGACAAGATCTGGGTACAAGAAGTTGGGACTTGAACCAATCAAGTCGTTGCAAGATCGATCGCACCGATCCTAACAACAACCCATGGGGGATGGAAAGAATGATGATGGAGCATGAGATCCTTTTAAAATGTTTCTCGAGGAAGCCCTCTCACAACAAAGGAATTAAATGATGGAAAACTTTGCATAGATCCTTCGATGACTTCCCATAGGCGAAGCATCTTCATCAAGCAGTCATCAAGATACTTACTCTGAGAAAAGGGCCATAGAGGAATCTGGAATACTTGTGGTTGCCCCTACTTGGGATTCCTTCCAGGATTCCATTAAAGAACAATTTTACCCCATTGGAAGCTATGAGGACCAATACACCCGATGGACCACCCTGCGTCAAGAAAGGGACCAGACAGTACCAAATTTCACCAATATTTTCCATACCATGTTCACCAAATTGGGTATCAAAGATTCTGAGTGACACCTGGTGCTCAAATACCGTGGTTGTTTTCATAAATACATTCAAATAGAAATGGATTTTCTAGACATCACCTCATTGGGTACGGCTTAGATATGCGGTCAAGATCAATAAGAAATTTAAGTAGAAGAGGTGAGAGTTTGGATCTGCAAACTCCTCACAGCCGAAGCAGGGAAAAGGAAACCCCAACCCACATGTCAAGGGACAGAGAAAATATGGCCACTCTCAAGACAACCAGTCCAATCCACAACATAATAAGGGAAATGAAAAGATGAAGAAGGACACAGGAAAATAGTGTGAATACCATAAAATCCCTTGGCACAACATTGAATAATGTCACTCCAAGAAGTCACTTCTGCCGATTTGAAGGCATCCGAGCCCGAGGTCGATTCTGACTCTGAATAAAATCCAGAAGGAGGGAAGTAGATTATCAATGTTGAACCTAGTGCCACTCTCTCTACCACCAAAGTCCAGCAAAACGAACCAGAAGAACCAGAGGAAGGGGAACTCTTTTTTCAATAACATATGTGGGTAAAGGGGGCTCTGCTGCATTTCATTATCGATAGCAACATCCAGAAGAACCTAATCTCAGGAGAGGTCTTCAAGCGATTGGATCTATCGATCACACCACACCCACATTCCTACACCATTGGCTGACTTCACCAAGGAAGAGATCTTCGTGCCATCCAACAGTTCCATATTCCCTACATAATCAAGCCTTTCAAAGGTGAGGTATTATGTGATATTTCTCCCCTTGAAGTTTGTGATGTTATTTTAGGACAACCATATTTGTGGAAGTGTCATGCTGTGTATGAGTCTAGATCCTGCAATGTTATTATTACTTTGGGTAGACAACTGTACATGATAACATAGGTATTATCGCCTATTGTTATTTCTTTAATCTTTGCTAAGAAATGAAGTAAGGTCATTTAACATAACAAGAAGTTTGTCTTCTTTGTGATCTATTCTTACAGTAACCAGAAGGTCACTGCCACATATGTGGCCTCTACACAAAGCCTCTCTTTGCAGCAGAAGAAAGTGGATGGGATCGTGGAAGAGTACAAAGACATATTCTCCTCACCCACTGGGGTACTGACACACTGCCAAGTCAAGCATCCAATTGATCTGACCCCCAATGCACCTCTTCCTAATGAACCGTTTTATCATCACTTGCTGATGGAAAATGATGAAATAAAGTTCCAGATCTAAGAGCTTCTTCAAAAGGGGCACATCAGACCCAACTCTTCCCCTTATGGAATCCTGATTGTACTAGTGCAGAAGAAGGATGAGACCTAGAGAATCTGCATTGATTATAAATCATTAAACAAAATCATCGTCAAGAATTGATACCCAATTCCTAGGATTGATGACCTTCTTGACCAACTCAAGGGGGAAAATTTCTTCAGCAATATTGACCTAAATTATGGCTACCACCAGGTTCCCATCGAACCAGCTGATGTATGGAAGACACCCCTCTTCCTACTCTCGAGAATCCTTGGGAATCCATCTCAATGGATTACATGTCTGGCCTTCCATCCAATAAGCAAGGAAATGATTGTGTATTTGTGGTCGTTGATCGATTTTCGAAGATGGCCATTCTCACATCCTACAAGAAGAGCATCACAGCGGCAGATACTTCCAAGATCTTCTTCAAATGAGTGTGGGTTCATTTTGGGATACCATAGACCATCATCTCTGGCATGGAAAAAAATTTCCTCAACACATTTTGGTCAAGTCTTTGGTCACTATTGGACACCAAGCTCACTAAATCCACTTCTTTCCACCCCGAAATAGACGGCCTGACAAAGGTCTTCAAATGGATTATTTTGCACATCCCTCAGATGTACAACTCTAAGAATCCATGTACATGGGATGAGAGTCTCCTCTATGTTCAAAACAATTACAACATGGCTCTCCATAGCTCCACCGACCATAGCCCATTTCAGGTGGGACTAGGATTCCAACCCTTGGGTCCCATTGATGTTGCACTACCTCTTGCCACCACACAGACATAATCTTCCCATGCTCAATATGATACCGAAAAATCCACCAGATTCATTGAGTAGATTCAACACATCTACCAACAAGTCCATGATATTTTGCAGAAAGTCAATGTTGAGTACAAGCAGTGCCATGATCAACATAGGGTATTGTAGTAGTTTCAGGTTGGAGACAAAGTTTGGTTACATTTGTAGAAGGAGCGTCTTATAGGGCCCCATCTGAAGCTCTTCTCACTTTTCTATGGGCCTTACACTATCACCAAGGTTGTGGGTAGAAATGCTTTTGATCTCAAAACTCCACCCTTCCTTGGCTTGCACCCAGTGTTCAATGTGGACCTTGTTCGGCCATATTTTCCACCATTATTGGGCATCTCACAGATCAAAGAGCAGCTAACACCAACAAATCTCAACCCTGACTGCATGGAACAAGCATCCACTGATTATATAGTGGACACACAGGTTAAGGAAACTCACCAGTAGAGGATCCAACTTTATCAGATTGTCAAGGCAGGGCAACTCCTACACCAAGGAGAGTGGCTCACCCAGGGAAAAATTCAGTATAATTTTCCTCACCTGATGGGGGAAATCAACACAACATAGACCATTTCTTTCTAAGGGGGGAGGACTAATCCAAGTGGATATTGGTGGCCACACACCTATTCTAACTGGCTCCTCTTGACAGTTTTTAGTTCAACACGTTCTTTTGTACTTCTTTGTAATTTTGGGTTCTACACTTTCGGGGTTGTATTAAGCCCTACACATATTTTGGGTGTATACTGGTGGCATCCCACCGAATCCAACTAGCTTATTTTGTATGTTTTCATGTCAACACATCTTGTTGTACTTTCAGGGCCATTTTGGGGCCCTAAACAATGTTTTTTTGGCTCGCCACAATCAAACTATAGACGAATTCAGAGTTTGATGGTGTAATGTGTATTTATCTAAAAGACCTTTCCAGAGGGCTATCACGCACCTAAAACGGAGGTGGTATGCAAAATTTATGACCCCAGGAGTTGAGGTACCAACTTACCCATAAGGGCCCACATAAATTTTGGATGTTTCATCTCCTAGGGTTAGTTTTTTGGATGTATAGGGTTTTGGCATTCATGAGTAATATCAAATAGGTCTATGTAGCCTCATTGTAATCATTTTTCTTAGACGAATGCACGTAGGGTTTTGATGCATACATACATACATACATATAACATTAATATTTTTGGAAAAATAATAGTGCACAAGATTAAATTGTTTTGTATATTGTGTAGATTATTTTAAGGAAATTCCATCATTTAGGTACTCAACCACTACACTAACATGAACATATGCACTATATTTTGTAGGAAACATAACTTACCATTGTTCATAAAAAATGGAATTTCACATAGTCATATAAAGATACATAAATAAAAAATATATATATATTCTGGAGGCTAATTTGATTTCCTACATTTTGTCTTCTTAAACCACATTCCATTTAATTGTGAAAGTACCTTGAATCATCTCTCCAAGTCAATTCTTTTTCCTTATTATCATTGCCACTAATGTGTTAAGAGATACCATCATTAACTAGCACTTGCCTTTCAAACTATGATATTTTGACCCATCATCTCTTTGAATTTCCCATACAATGTTTTTATTTTTCCTATAATTGGACAAATTTTGGAAAAAATGGTATTCTCATCTCCTTTAGAGAGACATACAACCCTACTTTCGAGCCTCCATACAATCTCCTTATTTGTAAGGATTTTTTTTGTTTTTATGCTTTAACAATATCAAATTTGGTTTTGATATCTCATATAAACCCTTCTTTTCTTCTTGATCATAAGCTTCAATAATTTGGTGTTTTAATGAAACTAGTTATTTCTCATACTTCATTCTTTTCATGTGTGCCCAAGTTGAAACCACTTTTTGACAACTTTAAGGTTAAAAGTAAACCAAATTCTAGTTAACTCCCTCTGAGAAGCATCATATTTTTTCCATTCCTTTTTTACTAAGTTAACAAATTCCTCATCCTCCAACTAGGAAGGATTGAACTTAAAAGGGATTTGGGACTCAAATCCCTCCTTTGCAAATTGAATGAGAACCAACATTTGGATTCGATCCCCTCCAAATTCAATCCATGGCATGGTCTTGGTTTGTTCTTGCAATAGAGATATAATATTTTGTCCACTCTATCTTTCTCTAATATTAAATTCCTCCAAATAGGGATATATCAATGGTTTTACATCTACCCACCCAATTTCCTTCATTTTATTGACAAACAAATCTACTGGAGGATTCAACCTTTCAACACTCCCTTAGATTTCAACTTTACTTAGAGTAAATTTCAAGTCCCATCCTACAACAATGTTTGAATTTATTAGAGAATCATTAGAGATCAAACCCCCCCAATAAGCCACCCTATTTTTATAGGGCCCATAAATATTGACCACAAAGAAGACTTCCCCTAGCTCCAAATAGATTATTTCATCTATAATTCCTTATTCAAGAAGCACATAGCTAGTCAGTCACATATAATATTTTCTCTATCCTATGATTGACCACAAAAAATACCTATAGAATTCATAGAAAGGATATCCCAATGTTTGATAATGTTTGATAAATATCCTAAAATTTTGTCTCTATCCCCCATAGTTTCTTATAACATAATCACAGCCGGCTTATGCAACTCAAAATTCCTATGTAGGTTATATTTATTTGAAAGGATTCCTAACCCCATGACAATAAATTCAATAATAATAATGATAAAATTGTTAGAATATTTTGATGTGCTCATTTTACCATAGATAATATCACAATATTGTCACCCAACCATAGGAATGCATCCACCCCCGAGAACTTTAACTTTTTCTGTATAGAATGATTCCTGAAAGCCACACTAGAACCAACAAATAAACCCTAGTTGCAACATTAGCACGAAATGGAACCAAAAACACCATCAAACTGCAGCAACATCACAATACAAGGGGAGCACACCTTCTCCAAGGGTAGTGCACAAGAGAGAAAGAGTCTCCACAACCACATAACAAGAAAAATACTCAAATGAAGCAGTTGCAGTTGCACTTATTCCCAATATTACCACCAAGAATATCACCAAGAATATCACCATGAATACCACCAAGAGATACTAGAAGGTAGGGTGCATATCTTATGCTAGATGGAATTAGAGAGAGAGAGACCAAGAATCACCCCAAAATATGCCCCTTCCTTTATTGAAATTGCAGCTCCAGACTTACGCCATACTTGAGAGAGTGAGTGAAGTGAATGTGTACAAATGAGCTAGAGAACCTCCTATTTATAATGGTTTTTTACACCTCTCTGGGTCGACTTATATTTATAGAAGATAATACTTTGATATTATTTATTCTATTGAGCCGACTTGTCTTCTAGGGGTTTTACACATCTGTTTAGGGTTCTTCTTGATTCTTTAATATTGTATTCTAATCAAAGGTTACACATGGAGGTTAATACTTCCCACAAATACCACAATATCATCATTCTCTCCTATCTAGGGAGGTATTAACTGTAATGGTCTCAAACACATCCATCCATTTCACATGGTATGGGAAAGGATCACATAGTCTTGCAGACCATTCTACAGGTAGCACCATTATAGACACATAGGCTATCTCATGATCATGCAAATCAATTCATGAGCATCATCATCACTATCCATCTATATGGAAATCACCTCCAACACTACTAGTTGGCACACCAGCCTAGGACACAAATTCAACATTATTGGTAGTCTCCGTGGAAATTAGGTAGTAGCACATAGTTGCTAGAATTCCATTCAATAGATCACAACAATCTCAATTCATAATAGTACACAACTATTATCCAGTGGTACACAACCACTCCTAGTAGCGTGCAACTACTATATAGTGGCACATGGTCACTACTAGTGGAACACATCCACCATAGTAGCACATAGATACTATCCAGAGACCCACATACTCCATTGCAATCAACTAATAGATACACAAGCTATCACCATGCAATACAATAGTCTACTAGAATAAAATCATATCATCGTCTACATCATCTCTCGAGGCCAATATTCCATCTGAGTAATTGAGAATGATGTTGAGTAAGTCATGTGTTGGACTCAGGCCACTCAACAGATTGTCTCGTATAAGTCACTCACTCAACAGAGTGATACATGGACCATTATTCTAATATTAACATCAGTCCTAGAAGAATGATTTTCCAAACTTATGTTGAATGCTTCGCAATGGGATACAAGGACCATTCTCTCCATTGTATTATGTCTAAGTCGTACTATCATGATGTGAATTCATCATATCTAAGTCGTACTGGTATGATGTGGAGTATCATCTACATCATCTCTAAGTCATACTAGCATGATGTGAATACATCATATCTAAGTTGTACTGACATGATGTGGAGTATCATCTACATCATATCCAAGTCGTACTAGCATGATATGAATGCATAATATCTAAGTTGTACTGGCATGATGTGGATCAATGTCTCTCCATCATCTCTAAGCCGTACTAGCATGGTGTCAATGCACAATCTCTAAGTTGTACTGGCATGATGAGAGTCATCTTCATCATCTCTAAATTGTACTAGCATGATGCTACTGCATCATATCTAAGTTGTACTAGCATGATGCGACTCAGGCATATGCATAATATCTAAGTTGTACTAGCATGATGATAATGCATAGTATCTAACTTGTACTAGCATGATGCATCTCAAGACATCTATATCATATCTAAGATGTACTATCATGATGTTGAAGCATCATATCTAAGTTGTACTAGCATGATACAGATCAACACTCCCTCTCAACCAAGGGATAAATATCCACAAGTCCTAACTTTTCCCTCAACTATGTAAACTTTATATTGGATAGAGGCTTTGTCAAAATATCAGTTGTCTGCTCATCGGTGGAGATGTACTGGAAAATCACTTCTCCCTTCTGAACTTTATAACGGATAAAATAGTACTTTATCTCAATGTGCTTCAGTCTAGCATGGAACATGGGGTTCTCTGAAAGCTTCACACAACTCTAATTATCACAATATATCAAAGTCGTATCCAACACCTGATCAAATAGTCCATAAATCCTACCTCTTTCGTACGAGCATCAAAAGCTACAATATATTATGCTTATGTAGTGCTGAGTGAAACAGACTTTTGATTCCTACTAGCCCATGATATTTTTTGTCCCTTGACCAAGTTTTGGGAGATTCTTGGTCATGTTGACCTATTTTGGGACTTTGACAGCCTGTCAAAGGAGGAGCGGAAGACAAAGCGAAGATCATGGGATCTCGGCCCCTTTTCGGGTCCTTTTTGGGTTTTTGGGAATATGCAATGGGATTGGCATGTCGGCCCATGGGTTTACCCATGCCTAGGACTATTTTTTATATAAATAAATGCTTAGGCAAGATAGAAGTAGTGGTGCATCTATGTGATGTGAATGTATGCTAAGTGTAAGTAGAGTCTGTAAGTGCTTTGTGCATGAATTTAAGATACTTTCAGAGCTAAGTGCAGGTCCTTGTAGAAGATTGTGGAAGGCTTAGTGCAGTAATGAAAGGAAAAAGGATCTAGCAAGTTGCACAGATCTTCTGTCTTGTGCGAAGAGTTGGTGGACGTATCCCCAAGGTGGGGGTGAACCACGTAAACATTGTGTTATGCTTCTTTGTGATTTGTATTGATGTGTTCACATGTTATTTTCTAAGTGATTTGATGTATTTAGATAGATCTACTTAGGCTTTGTACTTATTATATGTGAGAATGTTAGATCTGATCTATGTGGCTATGCTTAGTGTTTGATCTGCGTGATCTGATCTATTTACCTATGCTAAGTGATTAAATACATTAGATTAGTGTGAATGTTGTGAAGCTTTGTTTTATCAGTGAAGTGGATATTGATTTCATATTGAGGAACTAATGGTGCCAAGTGATTTATTAATTATTACAATCACAGATATGTGTCCCAGCTAAGGTTGCAGACACCTAAGTCTTCCAACCACCCCTGCCTCTACCTCGGGTGAGACTTCATCTACTTCGTAGGTGTTTCT
Source organism: Picea engelmannii (assembly GCA_009831015.1). Classification (NCBI taxonomy): domain Eukaryota; kingdom Viridiplantae; phylum Streptophyta; class Pinopsida; order Pinales; family Pinaceae; genus Picea; species Picea engelmannii. The sequence continues at coordinate 42,073 of ML816830.1, forward strand.
GAAAGGTCCGGTAGTTAGGTCTTTGTTGGTGCGTTGTTGTAGCGTTGAACCCTAGGTATGCCCCTGTGCCAACAAATGGTTCCGTTGCTGGGACCTGAAACTTTGATTGTTTGGAAATGAGAAAGAAGAATCTTTGTGCAAAGATTCGACCTGAGATTGTGAAAGCTCTATGCATAGATCTTTTCCCTAGTGCACAGTATCCTACTCGATCTATAAATATCTTTGCTAAAGAAATAAGCCCGATCTGTGCTAAAGAAATAATCTATGTGCTCTAATAAAAGGTAAGAATAGTTAAAAAAAATTAGATCTGGAAGCTTTGTGCTCTATAGAAGTAAGATAACTGGAATTTTTTTTTTCTAAAGTATGGATCTAGGTATGTTTGATAGGTTATGTCCTAGCTTGAAAACTAGGGTATTAATAKATGAAAGAAGACTTGATACAAGTAGATCTKATAAGAATAGTGAAAGATATGTTATACCTATGCATAGAAAGAATGTTTGGACTAACAAATGGATGCAGGATCCTAGAAAGAATTTTTTGCAGGTTAGCTACCATGATCCTAGTGCGCAGTATCGGAAAGGTTGGGGATCATTTAAAAGAAAGAGAGGATTAACCCTTTGTTATAGTTGTATAAGACTGGAACATCTTGCTAAGGAATTCCCTCGGAAAAGGCCTAGTTGTCTTTGTTGTAAAGCTATGGACCATGAAGTGTTTGATTGACCTAGAATGATTGCTAAGCTAGAAGAAATGAATCTGAATAAAGAAAACCCTAAGGAAAATCCAGAAATGGTGGAACCCCAAAAATAATCATAGAAAGTATTGTTACAGATGAAAGAAACCCTGAATGACCACTGACATGTCATATTAGTAGAGATCTTCAAGGAAAAAGAATGCATTGAAGTAAGAATAGGAGACTTCGACATTGACTTTGTTCTGGATGAAGAAACACAGGTGAATATTATGACAGAAAGAACTTGGGAAGCCATAGGGAAGCTTGCTATGATCCCTTCATTAGGAGGAATAGGACTATTCAGAGGAAAGCTAATAAACCTATGTGGGAAGCTCACTTGCATACCTATGAATGCTAATGGAACTTCGACAAAAGAAGGTTTTGAGATTATTAAATTTATTGAAGACAATGCCCCGTTTACCATGTTACTAGGAAAACCTTGGATTGATAGAGATCAAGCCAGACGAAAGGAATAAGAAGAAGTTTTGGAACAGAAGAAACAAGAGTTAAAAGATTTCATGACCAGAAGGATGGCACACTTGATTGAAGAACAAGAGAGCAGATCGAAGCTATTTAACACTAGCAACCCAGATGTTGAAGTTGCAAGAACATTAGAAGACCCACAGAAGACCGAAGTACCTACCCCAGACAAAGACGAAGTATTATCCAGGAATCCTAGGGAAAAATCTCAACATCGCGAAGTGACTATGACCAAAGAAGATAAGAGTCAGAATGGAAAAAGGAATACCGAGACGAATCTCACTGGAAAAAAGGCTAGAAAGCTAAGTAAGAAGAGGGATAAGATTGAAAATTTACAGAAAGTCCCAAAGGGAACCTCACAGAAGGAAAATCTGCAAAATTGGAGCTTCGTCAGGATATCAGAACAACGACACATGGCACTTCGCCATGGCGAAAAAATATAGTCGTTGGGGACATTATAATCGTTCGATCGATGCTCTGAATGGGAAAAAAGGAAATTATGGTTCGTCATCAGACCGTTGGACCGTGCCATAATGGACTGAACAATATTTAATGGAGGCTCATACCCGTTGCAAGAAAACCTTTGTCAAGTTCCCTATTTATCCCTCCATGCCACACACCGAGAACACTTTTGCCAATTGAGAATTCGAGCCTGCAGACTAAACCGATTTTATACATTGATCATCGCACTTTTTCTCTCTATCTCAATACTGTGTCTAAGTTGTTCCCTAAACCCGTGATTGTTCACCCCGAGTGCGTATGTCGAAAGAATTGAGCATCGCAGAGAAAGCTACTAAAGAAGTTTTGATCGTCCTGATGATTGAAATAGTCATGTTGGAGACGTTGAGAAAGGAATGTGAGGCTATAAGGTAGATTCTATCCAGGGAGGCACAATGTGCCTTGCCCATCACCTGATCGCAGGAAAGTTAGTTCGCAAGAACTGACCCACCCAAGTGACTGGTTTTGTAGTTGACCTCGCAGGAAAGTTAGTTCGCAAGAACTGACCCACCCAAGTGACTGGTTTTGTAGTCGACCTCGCAGGAAAGTGCATGGAGGGCCTACAAATGAATTAGGAAAAGTACCTGGTGAACCAGTTGGAACTGGACTAAAGGGAAGTGCAAGATCAAGGATATGAGTTCCACTTCAACTGGCTTCTAATCTTAATTGCATTCATCACATGGGAGATGCCAGAAGGTGTGACCTTCCTGGACATCGATCCCTTTGAACCTCTCACCGCAAAGTTCAGTACACTATGGTATTCTAGTGACATGAACAAGAAATGACAGTCAAATGTCGTATTCCACACATATTACAACCAGCTGAAGACAACCATCTAGTATGATCCTCGCATCACGCAAAATACTCTCCACAGGTTTCGAACTTTAATGAAATTCAACACGGACCGTCATTTCATTTATATTTCAGTGTGCGCTGACGAGCACAAGCAACAACTTCAATATTACTACAAATTGACAAAGGAGGACTTAGAAGAGATTACTAAAGACTAGTCGATGGACCTCCTCATTCCAGCAGACCCTACGGAGATATCTGATATTGACAGTCCATAAGCAATGCATGATACACCTAGACCCAGAAAGACAAAGAAAAATGAAGAAGCCCAAGATGTAAGTAGTACCTCAGCAAAGACTACTTCCATCTCACCTAAGCAAGGAGGTGATGGTGGAGAGATAGATGGCGCAAAAGTTGAATAGAAGAAAGGCGAGATTACACTACCTAGAGATGAGGAGGATCCATTGAAGAAAAGGAAGCTTTCCCCCCTGAAGCCTTCTTCTTGGAAGAAATTGAAATCCTCTATGACCAAAATGCAGACTACTCTCACCTCAAATGACTTCGATTTCATTGTAGTAGCACTGAACGATGCTTTTCTGGAGATAGCAGAGAAGCAAGAGGCTCAGCAGGAGGAGACATACAATCAAATTAAGGTTTAACTTCAAGGGGTGTAGCAGGCACTACATTCCAGCCATGTTGTTTCCACTGCACCTCTGCCATTGGAAACACCAGAAATAGGAGATGAGTCAGCTCAACTCCACCGATTTGCTGATACATTATAAGCTCACCTTCGACAAGCATGAGAGGAAACAATGCAAGCCACATAGGCTTTAGCACAAGTACAGGGAGACCTTTTAGAGAAACACAGTACTGCAGAACGGGAAAATCTTGATCTCCAAGCAAAGTGGGATGAAGAAAATGTCCAGTTGCATAAATAAAAGGAACAGTTTCTCGCAGAGAAACTTGAAGTAAAGGAAAGGTTCAACAAAGCACTTCTCTCTATGACAGTCGTCAAAGTAAAATCCGAAGAGAGAGTCCCACAGCAAGTGGCACAACTTGAAGAATTAATTCAGCAACTACAACAACGCATAGCAGATTTGGAGCTACGCACAGTGCCTAAGACCCTGCAAGACGTAAGAGACCTAAGGGAAGAAAGTGCCCACAGCGCAGTTGAAAGACTAAAAGATCTTTCCCTGGAGTGCAAGCAGTTGAGTAATTGTAGAGCCCAAACATATGAGAAGCTCGCTAAGAATCTGGAATTGCAGGCACTAGAGTCACAGCTCCAGGAAGCAAAGCAACACGCAAAAGCACTACAGGGGCAGCTAAAGGCCCTTTCAATTCTAGACAGAATGAAGAGATCTCAAGAGAAACACACTGCCCAACAACAAATCCATACAATCCAGAGAAAATTAATGGAAGTAACTCAATGGCTCCAACTTGTGCAAGATAAGGCATGTCAATTGTTCACAGAGGTTGAAAGCCGAGGAGCAGAGCTAGAACAGGTTGTCACTACAACAGAACAATTCCTAGAAGGGCTAGTGAATGATGCAATGATCCAGGAGTTCGTCGAGCAAGACGCCATAGCAAAGCAGTAAGTAGAAGCATCTCGAGCCAAGCTCGAGGCATTCGAGGAAAAACTAGTCAGACCAGAGTGACTCAGGATGAGTCACAGGTGAGTGTTGGGGGGCTGTTATCCCTTGACCAAGTTTTGGGAGATTCTTGGTCATTTTGACCTATTTTGGGACTTCGATAGCATGTTGAAGGAGGAGCGGAAGACAAAGCGGATATCACGGGATATCGGCCCCTTTTTGGATCCTTTTCGATTTTTTGGGATTATGCAATGGGATTGGGATGTTGGCCCATGGGTTTACCCATGTTTAGGCCTATTTTGTATATAAATAGATGCTTAGGAAAGATATAAGTAGTTATGCATCTATGTGATGTGAATGTATGCTAAGTGCAAGTAGAGTCTATAAGTGCTTTGTGCATGACTGTAAAAGACTTGCAGAGCTAAGTGTAGGTCCTTGTAGCAGATTGTGGAAGGCTTAGTGCAGTAACGCAAGGAAGAAGGATCTAGCAAGCTGCACAGATCTTTTGTCCTGTGTGGAGTAAGCGTTTTGAGGCTCTGTGCTTGTAACCGATTGACTGAAGACAATAAAGGAGAAGAGTTGGTGGACATAGCCCTAGGGTGGGGGTGAACCACATAAACACTGTGTTATGCTGCTTTGTGATTTGTCTTGATGTGTTCACATGTTATTTTCTAAGTGCTTTGATGTATTTAGATAGATCTACTTATGCTTTGTGCTTATTATATGTGATAATGTTATATCTGATCTATGTGGCTATGCTTAGTGCTTGATCTACTCGATTTGATCTATTTACCTATGCTAAGTGCCTAAATACATTTGATTAGTGTGAATGTTGTGAATCCTTGTTTTATCATCGAAGTGGATATTGATTGCATATTGAGGAACTGACGGTGCTAAGTGCTTTATTAAGTATTATAATTAGAGATCTATGTCTCAGCTAAGGTTGCAGACACCTGAGTCTTGCAACCACCCCTGCCTCTACCTTGGGTGAGACTTCATCTGCTTCATAGGTGTTGCCGAAAGGTCTAGTATTTAGGGCTTTGTTGGTGTGTTTTTGTAGCGTTGAACCCTGGGTCTTCCCCTGTGCCAACAATATCATAGTAGATCCCAAATTGAAACATATACCAGAAGTACTCTTTATGTCATCTTCACTCCCTGCTAAATCTAAATCAATAAATCCATGCAATTGTACATCACTTTTTTAGGCATATCTCAAACCATAATTTAGTGTCCCATGAAGATATCTAAAAATGTGCTTTGCAACTATCCAATGCTCATGTATAGGTTCCACCTGGAACTAGCTCAACGTGTTCATAGTAAAGAAAATGTTTGGTTGAGTATTAACCAAATATATCAATGAGCCAATAAAATTTTGGTCTAGGGATGAGTCTATTGGCTCAATATCAAAGTCTCTCAGCTTCTTCAGATATATCACCATGGGAGTTGCCATGGATTTGCAATCCATCATCCCAAATTTATAAAGGATATTTACAACATACTTCCCTTTCCCCAGGAATATTTCACCACGCTTCTTCCATACTTCTAGTCCCAAATAACAATGCATGAGACCAATATCCTTCATATCGAATTCAAATGCTAACTCCCTCTTACATTGAATAATGAGAGGCTCTACACCTTTCAGAAACAAATCATCAACATATAGTAGCAGGATCACAGGTGCATCATTCACAACCTTGTAATAAGAGTTTGGATTAGCATAGCTTTTGCAAAATCCAAGTCTCATCAAGTAACTATCAATTCATGCATACCAAGCTCTTGGAGCTTTCTTGAGTCCATACAAGGAATTATTTAATCTGCTAACATGGGTTTCTCTCGAGTGTACCTCAAAACCTTTAGGTTTCTCTATGTATACTTCTTCCTCTATTACTCCATTGAGAAAAATAGTCTTTACATCCAGCTGATGTAAAATCCAACCCATGGATGCTGCAAGAGATATGATGTCTCTAATAGAGGTGTATCTGGAAACTGGAGCAAACATCTCATCATACTCTTCTCCCTCCCACTGGGAGAACCCTCTAGCCACAAATCTTTCCTTGTATTTATCGATACTCCCATTTACTACATGATTTATCTTGTAAACCCATTTTCAAGTGACTACAAAATTTCCTTCAGGTCTAGGCACAATTTCCCATACATCATTTTTCATGAAGGATTGATATTCTTCCATCATAAATTCCTTCCATTCTTTCTTCTTGACTGCTTCTTCAAAGGTGGAAGGTTCTGCATTGAGATGTTATGGAGAACATGTAGTTTCTTCATTAGGACCTTCATGTTCTTCTTCATCATTGGGATCCATGGAGTCTTCTATAGACTTCCTAATGCCAATATTTTCATCAAAAGTCACATCTCTGCTTATTTCAAATTTCTGTTGACCTGGGACATTGATTCTATAAGATTTTGATGACTCACTATATCCAAAGAATATTTATTTCCTGAAGGTTCCAACTTCATTATTTTGTCCTTGGGAACATGAATATAGATAGGACAAAAATATATCCGCAAGTGTTCAACACTTGGCTTCTTTCTGGAGAAAGCTTATTCTAGAGTCATGTTCTTCAATATATGATGAGGAATTCTATTTTGAACATATACAGATGTCATAGCTACTTCTCCCCATAGAAACATAGATTTTGGTCATTCATTATTCCCTTAACATATTATTCAATGGATCAATTATTTCTTTCCACCACACCATTCTATTAAGGATTATGTGGGACAATTAGATCCTTCCTAATCTTGACATCTCTCTAGAATGTCATCTGAGGTGTACGTTCCTTCATTATCGAACCTCAATATATTTATCCATTTATTGTTGACATTAGTCCACACACACATGAGTGAACGATGTCTAAAACTCCTTTTTTCTTTACACACTTCCTTTAGAATTGGTACTTGGTGAGATCACCTACCTCACCACTTGATTGAGTCATTTGCTCCATGTATGCAACTATCGTTGTAGATCCTTCTCATAGTTATCTCATGTGACCTTCTCGGAACAAGAACAACAAGAGAAAATTTATTTCCAATAACATTTTCATAACATATCTATGGTAACAAGGATGGTAGTCATCATAGAATTACCAAGGTGACATGCCCAGGAGAAAAACAAGAAATATCTCCTAGAGGAGATGTTAGTTCATTTTGAAAAAAAGTGCAATAATCATCTATATCAATAATACTTACATGCAACCAAGTATACCTAGAAGTAACAAAACCTTTAAAATATTGTTGTCAAAACTATATTGTTTACTTGTACTGTAGAAACTATCAAAGCTGATATGTACAAATTGAAACTTAACAATATGATCAATCAAACCTGGAACCTGAAGCCTTAACTACTACGAAGGGTGCACTTGTTCCTCTGAATGTACTAAATTCAAGATCACTGCTTGGACAAGGTCTCTTGTATATCCTATGCAAACACACTCATGCTTTGTTGGATGATATAACTTGAAAAGCATATACAAGTGCATACCTTTGAAATTTGTAGCATCGTTCATCTTATCTTTTAATATGAAACTAGACATCATATTGATAAGAGGTTAGAAACTGAATAAAAAAGGTTAATGATTTGAACAAGCTATAAATCCTTAAATTTCTACTTTGGCCACAAAATGAATTTTGACCAAAATTCAACCTTTGACTTTGACTTTGAATTTGAACAAGAATTAAAACTTGATGTTTTTGTTGGCTGAGGGCACCAGAGGGTGCGCTAGGATAGGGTGCACTAGAATACCAAAAAATTAGGTCCAACACTTCACTTAAAGTGCCCAAAGAATTAGGTTAGGGTTTGTTGCAGCTGAAAAATCAAAAACCCTAGTTGCAGTTGCAACTGTTGCTACAATGATCTTAACAAGGAACTCTCGATCTACCTTCCAGCGACTAGACTGTTCTGAAGGTAGTATGGGATCATAACCTGTTAGAATATTTTGATGTGTTCATTTTACCATAGACAATATCACAATATTGTCACCCAACCATAGGCATGCAGCCACCCCCGAGAACTTTAACCTTTGCTAGATAGAATGATTCCAGAAAGCCACACTAGAACCAACAAATAAAGCCTAGTTGCAGCAATATCAGTAGATGGAACCAGAAAACACCATCCAACTACAACAACATCACAATACAAGGGGAGTGTACCTTCTCCAAGGGTATCACACAAGAGAGAGAGTCTCCAAAACCATAGAACAAGAAAAATACTCAACTGTAGCAGGTGAAGTTGCATTTCTTCCCAACATCACAACAAAGAATATCACCAAGAATACCACCAAGAGAAACTAGAAGGTAGGGTGCATATCTTAGGCTAGATAACGCTAGAGAGAGAGAGACCAAGAATCACCCCAAAAGATGTCCCTTACTTTCTTACAACTATAGCTCCAAAGTTGCGCCATACTTGAGAGAGTGAGTGATGTGAATGTGTACAAATGAGCTATATGACCTCCTATTTATAGTGGTTCTTTTCACCTGTCTCGGCCAACTTGTCTTTCTGGAAGATAATACTTTGATATTATTTATTCTACTAAGTTGACTTGTCTTCTAGGTTTTTTACAAATCTGTTTAGGGTTTTTCTTGCTTCCAAAATATTCTATTCTAGTCAAAGGTTACACATGGAGGTTAATACCTCCTACAACTACCATAATATCAACAAAATGCTTCTCTAGTGCATGGCTTTCTCTAAGATCCTGTTACCCATGATTTTGGTCATCATGATGATGTATTGATGATGGTGTACTCAAGATCTTCATAAGAACTTTCTCCTGAGAAAAGTTACTTTCATCTCTTCTCAGATTACTTATTTTTGAAGAAGGTTCGCAGGCTGGTAGTACATTTGGGTGCGAGAATGACCCATTCTCGCAGGCTGCTTTAAGTCAGGGTGCGAACTTCTCGCACTGTGTTGAATAGTTAGGGTGCGAACTCTTCCTAAATCATGGAAAAAGATGAATTCTCGATGTTTCTAGAAGGGAATCTTCTAGAAGGATAGGTTGGCATTTGAATGGTTATCCTAGTAATGGATTCCCTGATATTTTGGGATCATTCTTATCCAAGTAACTAATTCATTCTCTCCTATATATTGAGAGAATTGTCATGGAAAAGGTTAAGCAA
>ML816830.1:51923-62499 GCA_009831015.1 Picea engelmannii
CAACAAAGACCCTAGGAAGCGATAATAAGGTATGTTATTTGTTCTTGCCTCCTAGTTAATTCAATGGTCAAAACCTAGGGAAAGAGTCATGTCCTGTCCTGTTTTGTTCTAGATCCAGGTGGATCTAAGGAGATCAGTTAGTGTCCGCACCTACCGATTAGTCCGATAACAGATCCCCTAGAGGAGTCTTTTGTTTCCCTTATTGTATTTCTTTCTTAAGATTATTGTAGTCTATAGATGTGTGAGACTTTCACCCCATCCCAACATTAACATTCAATTTTAGTCATCCATACTATAGACTCCTTGAATCCCTGACTCTAACATCCCCAAAATAGGATTTCTATATTTGAGGGAGTATTTAGAGAATTCAAGGAAAGTGCAAATACCTTTAGAGTTAAATTCTCTAGAAACCTTACTAACTCCCATATTCACCTTATTTTCTTTCTTTAGAGAGTTCAAAGACCATACCTTCAACTACCTTAACCCCTGAAGTGCTCAGATTTGGCCTGGAAAATTACCCTTTCCTTTATTAATATTTCTCCCGTATTTGGAGAGGATAAAACCATCATACCTTCCTCCTTTTTAGAAACTAAATCATTATTCTTGTCATCCTTGGAGTCACATAGGTCTAAAAATTCTTATCTCACTTCTTCCACCCGCCTTTCCTTTTCCTTTACATTGGACTACCCTTTATCTATTAGCATTAAAACTTCCTTCTTCATGATTCCTTTGGCCACATTTTCTTTCTTCAATACAAGTAGATTCTTTTTTGATGCCCCATTTCACGTTTTACTAGCTTAGGGTTATCCAATTCCTTCTTCTCCCAAATTTCATTCCACATCTTTAGAGCACAATCACCTACCAAAATCCCATAGGAATGGCATCTCACACAATGAAATGGTACCCCTACATAATCAAGGAATTCATAGTGTTTCCTTCCTTTAATTTCAATCACAATATCCTCCTTTGATCCATTTCTGAGATCCACCTAGACCAAAATTTGAGCTATGGAACAATCATTGAAATTATTGAAAATATAATCTACCTTAAAAAGGTTCAAATACTATTCCCTATAGTTCATAAAACATCCTAGAACCAAAATTCCAAACGGACTTGAACTTTTACCGAAATTACTAATCGACACAATCTTTTGAGATGAGGATTAAAGTATAGGATTCACTTCTTTAATATTATTGGAGAATGCCCCGCATCCATAGTGTATTCCATGTTCATTGTGCATCCTCCTCTATTTTGAAAATGAAATCAAGCCATGCATAATGGTTAGGAAGTTAAATGGAAATGTTAAAAAGGATAGTAAATTTGTTTTGACACATGATGATAAAAGTAGTTAAAGAAAAATTAAATTACACGATAATATCCTTTCACTAAAACATTGAGAATATATTTTTTAGTTATATATATGTAACCTGTTAGCACTCTATAAATTGTGTCTGGCTKAATAAAMAAACGACAGAGGTAACTATTTCAACTAGCTTTAGAGCTGAGGGACTAGCCTGCTCAACTCAGAGAGGGCTCTCTCATGTCACTTGATATTTCTTTGATGGACAATGGCTAGATTTGGTTTGTTTTGGGGGGTTTTTATAAAATTAGTGAAGAAATGAAGATAACATTTGCGCTATGGAGTCAGGAATGAACAATGCATCGACAAATCATGAAAAATATCAAGAGGAAAAGGATAAATGAGGCGATGAGTATGAGTTTATATCTGAAATTTGCATGCCATCAGAGGAAAAAGAAACATATAACTGCATCAGAGCATATTAAAATGAATTCTGAATTGGTTAAGAAGAAATACACATAGCCTAAATTGCTAATCCAAGAGCATCGTGTGATGAATTCTTGGCTTTTGATTCTCCAATTTAGACAAATGAAAGTGTATATGAAATAAAAGATCACAGGAATTACATACTGTGAAAGAATACATAACTCATATCACAGCCAATTAGAATATTTTCATAAACATTTCAAAAATATGCTTCTGCATTTGTATATTCATTCTAGCTCCAGAGTTTTACAAAGTCTTCCTTCTCAGAGGGCAGGCTCCTCTTTTCTCCATGATTTCTACATCCTTGGGATGATATATATAAAATATTTACTGTGGGATTCAAAACTATTAAACTTCCCCATAGTTCTAAAAATAGAGGTCAGTTACAAAAGAGTAAAATATAACGACAATTTTTCTACATTACAGGGATCGTTACAAACAGGTCTGACATATCTGATATTTTTCTTTGAATGCCATATGTCCAAAAAAATTTGGAACATACTTATTTCTACTTGAGAATTCATTCCAGCTTGGTGATTTCTTCCCTTAGCTTGCTCAACCAGACTGGTTGATTTTCGCCAATGCTTTCAACCGGTTCAGTTCTGATTATCACCTTCTATCGTTTGCTCCGACTCTTCTTCACCACTCGCTTGTAGAGTCCATCCACCTGTCTATTGATGATTATATCCCTCATGAAAGGATTTATTTTGACCTTTTATTATGGTTCTGTCTTAGGGTTAGTATGGAATTTGATCGCTAGAATCTGTGCAATCAACCTTTCTTCCTTACTCACTGATGAAATTGCCATGTTATTTGAAAACCTTGTTTCACTGGATATTATTTGATTGACCTTGTCCATGTCTTCCAATTTTATAGATAACACAGGTTTTTCTTTATTAAACTCTACAGAAATCCAGAAGTCGATCTACTTTGGGATTATTCTACTTATGAATGAGATGATGATTGCCAGGAATAGAATAACGCCACCCATATTTTTAAGATCGGTAGTCATCAAGTTCTAATCATGAATTACTAATAGGATTACTTGCAGGTATGTTGGTTTTTCACGCTTTACCAATCTCTTTCGAATGATTATCCTTTGAATTAGTTATCCAGCGATGTTCACCTGACATTGCATGAACGTGAAGTACCTGAATGAGTGACGTGAGGCGATTTGACTAACCGTCGCCTTCCCCCACATGAATTGTTGATTTGACATATTAGACCATGTGACATCGGGGCTTTTGGGAAAATGGTTTCAGGAAGACCACTTTTCACCCCGATGTACTTCTAAGGGCACCACATGTCCACGAATAAAACCATAGTAGTTTTCCCCGGCCTGCCTTCGCATAATTAAATTCCGTGTTATTTCGCCGCCCGATATGGGTCTCGACCGTTGATTTGGGTCGCCTCAAAATCTACGGTCTGTTGGATATTTTCCTTTTGCGCTCCCGCTATATTTGTCCACATGCCGCCATAGATGTCCTAGGCTTATAAATCGCACCGTGTCTCTTCATCGCATTAGTCCTCCACTAAATTTGAAACTCAGATTTCAAATTGTTATGGTGATAACACAACCCCTTTTCTCTTTGTTCTCTCGTTCTTTAATTATTCTATAATAAAGTTCTAAAAATTGTTGTTGCATCGAGAAGTTCTCTACAACCCAATATGGAGAGATGTTGTCATGTACATAACATTTACAAATAAAAAAAACTTACATTAATTTTTTTTTTAAATGCAAGTCAGTTTTAGAGTAAATAAATTTAGATTTATATTAGTTGAATGGGTTTACAAGAAGCACACTCTGAATTCACATTAATACAATCATTATGTCTCTTTAAATCTAGCGAGATGATCGAAGATGGTAAAATAACTGCAAGATAGTAGTGAAAAGATTGATCTACATCATTATAATTTGAATACCATTTTTGCACTATTCTAATTTTCATATTTTTAACTCACTATTTTGAATTTTATGGGAGAATATAGAGAAAATTTCTATGTTGACATGTTTTACAGTTAAAATGACATTGCATTTCAATGACAAACAATGTGATTTTATGTTATCTTCTCCGTCAATTCTTAGAATCAAACCCAAGGCCAGAGAATACCTTGAATGTAGCCTACTATATACCTTGAATGACTTACAACTACATGTCATCATTGATAAATTCTCCTACGTCTTTTTTTCTTTACAAGACGTTTCACAGATTTTAGGGAAGCTTTTCCTAGTTGGAATATATGCTTAAAGAAGAACAATTTTTCTTTTCAGATACCTACAAATAAATAAATAAAACAAAATAACTGTGATACATCCTGGCAAAAGGAAAAATTATAATTGACCTTTAAATTTGAAGGTGATATTATGTTTAATTTAAAAAATAATGCATTACCTATTGTTAACTTACATTGAAATTTATATTGAAATTCATTTTCATAAGTAAACATTGATATTTAAGTTTTCCTCTTACATTATATATTAACATTAAATATTCCTCTTACATTATATCAAAATAAATTTTATAGAGAAAACACTAAGAAGGGATATGAGATATGAAAAAACATTGAGGGATTTCAAATGCAATTTTGGAATATGGTGCATAGTGTTTGACCAATTGTAAGTGCACATGACAAAAAATTTAACATGTATTGTAAACCGAATACATCCACAATTTTATGTTATGGATTGTTAACATGAGGTTGGAGAATTAGTAATATTCTACCTCATAGTGTGACCATATCTTTTGTAGACAATCCTTGTGCTTGAAATAGACATAGACATAGAAATTGAAGTTGAAATAGAAATAGACATAGAAATTGAAATCGAAATTGACATGTACAATGAAATCAATATGTGTTAGAAATTGACATGTACAATGAAATCAACAATTATTATGTATATGTATATAGTACACTAAAATCAAGGCATCTAGAAATAGACATGCATAAAATCGATGTAATAAAAATCAAATAGAAATATAAATTGACATTAAATAGAACTTATTGAAATTGAAATAGAAATTGAAATAGAAATTGACATAGAAATAGAAAGTGAGTACAATTTGAATGATCAAATTAATTTTAGACATATTGATATACTTAATGTTGATAGTATTTAAAAGTTATAACAAATAAAATAGATTTTTAAAAGTTATAACAAATAAATAATTAGCATAGATCCATCTTAACCTTAGATATATCAAGTGCCCACAGAGATATATCAAGTTTTCAAGAGGCACTCTACAACCCAATATGGGGGAGATGTTGTTATGTGCATAACATAAAAAAAAAATCAAAAACTAATTACATTAAAAAATTGAAAATATTACAAGTAGGATTTAGAGTAAATAAATTTAGATTTATATTAATTGACCAACTTACATGAATAAACAAATGCACTCTAAACTTACATTAATACAATCTCTATATATTTGTCATTGTTAAAATATTTATTTACATCATTATATTCTGAACATATATAGATGTCATAGCTACTTCTCCCCTTAGAAACATAGATTTTGGCCATTCATTATTCCCTTACCATATTATTCAATGGATCAATTATTTCTTTCCACCACACCATTCTATTAAGGATTATGTGGGACAATTAGATCCTTCCTAATCCTGACATCTCTCCAGAATGTCATCTGAGGTGTACGTTCCTTCATTTTCGAACCTCAATATCTTTATCCATTTAGTGTTGACATTAGTCCACACACACATGAGTGAATGATGTCCAAAACTCCTTTTTCTTTACACACTTCCTTTAGAATTAGTACTTGGTGAGATCAACTACCTCACCACTTGATGGAGTCATCTGCTCCATGTATGTAACTATTGTTGTAGATCCTTCTCATAGTTATCTCATGTGACCTTCCCGGAACAAGAACAACAAGAGAAACTTTATTTCCAATAACATTTTCATAAGAACATATCTATGGTAACAAGGATGGTAGTCATCATAGAATTACCAAGGTGACATGCCCAGGAGAAAAACAAGAAATATCTCCTAGAGGATATGTTAGTTCATTTTGAAAAAAAGTGAGATAAGCATCTATATCAATAATACTTACATGCAACCAAGTATACCTAGAAGTAACAAAAGCTTTAAAAGATTGTTGTCACAACTATATTGTTTACTTGTACTATAGAAACTATCAAAGATGATATGTACAAATTGAAACTTAACAATATGATCAATCAAACCTGGAACCTAGAGCCTTAGCTACTACGAAGGGTGCACTTGTTCCTCTGAATGTACTAAATTCAAGATCACTGCTTGGACAAGGTCTCTTGTATATCCCATGCAAACACACTCATGCTTTGTTGGATGATATAACTTGAAAAGCATATACAAGTGCATACCTTTGAAATTTGTAGCATTGTTCATCTTATCTTCTAATATGAAACTAGACATCATCTTGATAAGAGGTTACAAACTAAATAGAAAAGGTTAATGATTTGAACAAGCTATAAATCCTTAAATTTCAACTTTGGCCACAAAATTATTTTTGACCAAAATTCAACCTTTGACTTTGACTTTGCACAAGAATTAAAACTTGATGTTTTTGTTGCCTGAGGGCACCAAAGGGTGCGCTAGGATAGGCCGCACTAGAATACCCAAAAATTAGGTCCAACGATTCACTTAAAGTGCCCAAAGAATTAGGTTAGGGTTTGTTGCAACTGAAAAATCAGAAACCCTAGTTGCATTTGCAACTGTTGCTACAATGAGATTAACAAGGAACTCTCGATCTACCTTCCAGTGACTAGACTATTCTGAAGGTAGTATGGGATCATAACCTATTAGAATATTTTGGTGTGCTCATTTTACCATAGAAAATATCACAATATTGTCACCCAACCATAGGCATGCAACCACCCCCGAGAACTTTAACCTTTGCTAGATAGAATGATTCCAGAAAGCCACACTAGAACCAACAAATAAACCCTAGTTGCAGAAGTATCACTAGATGGAACCATAAAACACCATCCAACTACAACAACATCACAATACAAGGGGAGTGTACCTTCTACAAGGGTAGCACACAAGAGAGAGAGTCTCCAAAACCATAGAACAAGAAAAATACTCAACTGCAGCAGGTGAAGATGCATTTCTTCCCAACATCACCACAAATAATATCACCAAGAATACCACCAAGAGAAACTAGAAGGTAGGGTGCATATCTTAGGCTAGATAACGCTAGAGAAAGAGAGAGACCAAGAATCACCCCAAAAGATGTCCCTTACTTTCTTACGGCTATAGCTCCAGATTTGCACCATACTTGAGAGAGTGAGTGAAGTGAATGTGTACAAATCAGCTATATCACTGCGTATTTATAGTGGTTCTTGTCACCTCTCTTGGCCGACTTGTCTTTCTGGAAGATAATACTTTGATATTATTTATTCTACTAAGTTGACTTGTCTTCTAGGGTTTTTACAAATCTGTTTAGGGTTTTTCTTTCTTCCAAATTATTCTATTCTAGTCAAAGGTTACACATGGAGGTTAATACCTCTTGCAACTACCATAATATCAACAAAAAGCTTCTCTAGTGCATGGCTTTCTCTAAGATCCCCTAGAGGACTCTTTTGTTTCCTTTATTGTATTTCTTTCTTGACCTTATTGTAGGCTATGGATGTGTAAGACTTTCACCCCATCCCAACATTAACATTTAATTTTAGTCATCCATACTATAGAATCCTTGAATCCCTGAATCTAACATCCCCAAAATAGGATTTCTATATCTGAGGGAGTATTTAGAGAATTCAAGGAAAGTGCAAATACATTTAGAGTTAAATTCTCTAGAAACTTTACTAACTCCCATATTCTCCTTATTTTCTTTCCTTAGAGAGTTCAAAGACCATACCTTCAACTACCTTAACCCCTGAAGTGCTCAGATTTGGCCTGGAAAATTACCCTTTCCTTTATTAATATACCCAAACTTTGAAAATGATGGATATTAGTCCTTGTGGTTAATCAAAACTAGCCTCAAATCATGGCTTGAATCATGGGAATTTTCTTTGGATTAATTTAAAGGTGAGGAAATAATCGATTGAAACTTACCTGAAACAATTTCTCTCGTATTTGGAGAGGATAAAACCATCATACCTTCCTCCTTTTTAGAAACTAAATCATTATTCTTGTCATCCTTGGAGTCACATAGGTCTAAAAAGTCTTATCTCACTTCTTCCACCCGCCTTACCTTTTCCTTTACATTGGACTACCCCTTATCTATTAGCATTAAAACTTCCTTCTTCATGATTCCTTTGGCCACATTTCCTTTCTTCAATATAAGTAGATTCTTTTTTGATGCCCCATTTCATGTTTTACTAGCTTAGGGTTATCCAGTTCCTTCTTCTGCCAAATTTTATTCCACATCTTTAGAGCACAATCACCTACCAAAATCCCATAAGCATGGCATCTCACACAATGAAATGGTACCCCTACATAATCAAGGAATTCATAGTGTTTCCTTCCTTTAATTTCAATCACGATATCCTCCTTTGATCCATTTTTGAGATCCACCTAGACAAAAATTAGAGCTATGGAACAATCATTGAAAATATTGAAAATATAATCTGCCTTAAAAAGGTTCAAATATTATTCTCTATAGTTCATAAAACATCCTAGAACCAAAATTCCAAAAGGACTAGAACTTTTACCAAATTTACTAATCGACACAATCTTTTGAGATGAGGATTAAAGTATAGGATTCACTTCTTTAATATTATTGGAGAATGTTGCGCATCCATAGTGTATTCCATGTTCATTGTGCATCCTCCTCTATATTGAAAATGAAATCAAGACATGCATAATGGTTAGGAATTTAAATGGAAATGTTAAAAAGGATGGTAAATTTGTTTTGACACATGATAATAAAAGTAGTTAAAGAAAAATTAAATTACACGATAATATCCTTTCACTAAAACATTGAGAATATATTTTTTAGTTATATATCTGTAACCTGTTAGCACTCTGTAAATTATGTCTGGATGAATAAACAAATGACATAGGTAACTATTTCAACCAGCTTTAGAGCTAAGGGACTAGCCTGCTCAACTCAGAGAGGGCTCTCTCATGTCACTTGATATTTCTTTGATGGATAGTGGCTAGATTTGGTTTGTTTTGGGGTTTTTTTATAAAATTAGTGAAGAAATGAAGATAACATTTGGGCTATGGAGTCAGGAATGAACAATGCATCGAAAATTCATGAAAACTATCAAGAGGAAAAGGCTAAATGAGGTGATGAGTCTGACTTTATATCTGAAATTTGCATGCCATCAGAGGAAAAAGAAACATATAACTTCATCAGAGCATATTAAAATGAATTCTGAATTGGTTAAGAAGAAATACACATAGCCTAAATTGCTAAGCCAAGAGCATCGTGCAATGAATTCTTGGCTTTTGATTCTCCAATTTAGACAGATGAAAGTGTAGATGAAATAAAAGATCACTGGAATTACATATTTTGAAAGAATACAGAACTCATATCACAGCTAATTAGAATATTTTCATAAATAGTTCAAAAATCTTCTTTTGCATTTGTATATTCATTCTAGCTCCAAAGTTTTACAAAGTATTCCTGCTCAGAGGGCAGGCTCCTCTTTTCTCCATGATTTCCATATCCTCGGGATGATATATATAAAATATTTACTGTGGGATTCAAAACTATTAAACTTCCCCATAGTTCTAAAAATAGAGGTCAGTTACAAAAGAGTAAAATATAACGACAATTTTCCTACATTACAGGGATCGTTACAAATAGGTCTGACATATCTGATATTTTTACTTGAATGCCATATGTCCAAAATTTTCTGGAACGTACTCATTTCTACTTGAGAATTCATTTCATCTTGGTGATTTCTTCCCTTAACGTGCTCAACCAAACTGGTTGATTTTCACCAACGCTTTCAACCGCTTCAGTTCTAATTATTGTCTTCTATCATTTGCTTCGACTCTTCTTCACCGCTCTCTTGTAGAGTCCATCCACGTGTCCGTTGATGATTAGATCCCTCATGACAGGATTTATTCTAACCTCTGATTCTGGTTCTGTCGCAGGGTCAGTATGGAATTTGATCGCTAGAATCTATGCAATCAACCTTTCTTCCTTACTCGCCAATGAACTTTCCATGTTATTTGAAAACCTTGTTTCACTGGATATCATTTGATTGGCCTTGTTCATGTCTTCCAATTTTATAGAGAACATGAGTTTTGTTTTATTAAACTCTACAGAAATCTGAAAGTCGGTCTAGTTTGGGATTATTCTACTTCTGAATGAGACGATGATTGCCCGGAATAGAATAACGCCACCCATAATTTTAATATCGATAGTCATCAAGTTCTAATCATGAATTACTGACAGGATTACTTGCAGGTATGTTGGTTTTTCATGTTTTACCAATCTCTTTCGAATGATTATCCTTTGAGTTAGTTATCCAGTGACGTTCACCTGGCCTTGCATGGACCTGAAGTACCTGAACAAGTGACGTGAGGCGATTTGACTAAGCGTCGCCTTCCCCAACATGAATTGTTGATTTGACATATTAGACCATGTGACATCGAGGCTTTTGGGAAAATGATTTCAGGCAGACCACTTTTCACCCTCAAGTACTTCTAAGGGCGCCATGCATCCACGAATAAAACCATAGTAGTTTTCCCCATCCCGCCTTCGGATAATTAAATTCCGTGCTATTTTGTTGCCTGATATGGGTCTCGACAATTGATTTGGGTCGCCTCAAAATCTACGGTCTGTTGGATCTTTTCCTTTTGTGCTCCTGCTATATTTGTCTCTT